>JAVFHW010072689.1:0-41276 GCA_032159205.1 Eurystomus glaucurus suahelicus
TTCAGGTCAGCTGTCCTGGTTGTGTCCCCTCCCAAGATCTTGCCCACCCCTTTCCACTGGGAGGGTGAATGTTGGGAAGAGCTGTGTGAGCTTTGCTCAGCAGTAGTCACAACATGAGTGTGTGTTATCAGCACCCTTCTAGCTCCCAGTACAAAACACTGCTGCTATGTGGAAAACCATCTCAGCCAGACCCACTACATGAGGTTAACAGATAAATTGCCAGGGGTCAGATGGCCTATCCACCCGGCTTGCACCAAAGCCACAACACGGTTATTTCCACCTAACCATTGTTTTCTGAAAACTGTTCCTTTGAAAAAGACACATATGTTAGCCTTATCTAAAATGACAGGTGCTCAAAAGCCATTAACTTAGGTTGGCACTGTCATCTTTTGCCCTCCTTCTACTGAGATTCTTTAACAGACTATCCTGAGCAAGACTTTGGGCTTATGAAGATAGAACTACAGAGCTAGAAGGCAACAGAAGGACCACGTGGGAGACAATTTTTTATGTGCATTTTAGAAGGAAGTGAATACTTAGAGGAAGGATGTCCAGAGTAATAAATGAGTAAAGGAAAAGGAAAAGCATAGGCTCAACAAGACCACTATTATAATCAATGTTTCTTTAAACTTTCTCACATACTATGAGAAAACAGCTCTTTCTGCGAGACTTAACTGTTGATAAATTATAGGGTAAGCACACAGTCATGTATCTGGAATCAATATAGGCTATGCGAAGAGGAGCACTACGTTTTTACTTCCTACTTCACATCTTATCTAATAAAAAAAACAAAATTCTGATTGGAGGAAAACCTTAATAAAATTCTAAACTATAACACAAAGAATGGTGGGTACTAGGGGTCAAAGTTTAAAACATTTAGAACTCTTTTTTAAAAAAAAAGTCACTGAAAATGAGATAAAAGCAACTATTAGCTCCTTCTTCGAAAAGCCAATGAGTAATTACATAAAATAGTGGCATAAAGTAATCACTTTGATGTGATTACTAAATGATGCAGAAACTGCATGGAAACGTGGACCTTTTGTCAAAAGAGCTGTGTCATTTCACAGAAGCAGTAAGGAAGAATACAGAATGTATTTTAAGGATTGGATTTTTGAAGAGTGAATAAATCTTGCTGTATTTTCTTTCTGTTTTCACTATGGTGTCATTAACAACAAGAAAGTCTTGCCAAAACACTGTGGGAACAGCTCCTAGTGAGGATTAAATTCTAGGTGAATCAAATGTCTTCTGCTTTGAATCTGCAGCATCCTTTTAACTCCACCATTTTTCAGGGTGTCGCCTCTAAAGTAATTCAGCAGCCCAGGTGGGTCACAGAAGCAGACTCAGTAACCAATGAAAGTGCAATCTGTTCCACTAACAATCTGAAAAGTTGCCTCATACCAACAGTAGAAACATTGGCCAAATGTCACAGACCACGACTTTAGACACTTCCATCTTTAGGGCTGAACACCCTGATTCCACAAAAAATCAGTTTTAGACACAAATTCTCTTACTAGTACAAACTAATATATAAGAGTAAGAGAAATGGTAAAAGAAGGCAGTTTATATTTCAAAGCAACACTTCCCTTCTGACCAGCATTACTTCAGTTTTATACAGTTTAATTCTGAGCTAATCAGAAATAAAGGTGGTAGGTGTCATACCAGCTGTTGCTATCTGGACACTGAAGTAGTACAGCAAGGTGGCTAGTCTCATCTTGTCACCTCTCCATGTTTAGATGATGAAGTGAACGGAAAACAGGATGAATCCATTTGAGATGCTCTAAAAGTTGACTCATGAGGATAATGGGCATTTACATTCTTTGAACTCCACTTTTAACCATATTATCTGGCGCTTTCCTATAGCCTCAGTTTTAAAACAAAAGCCAGTTGTAGATGCATAAGGAATGAAAAATAAACTCATATATAACATGTGCAAACTCACAGTTCATTGAGAAGTAGTAATTACTGGTTTTTGTCTTAAATTACCTTTTAATGTGAATGGAACATGTGTTCTAGGTGAATAACTAAAAAGTAGAGAAACCTTATTATGTTCAGTAGACATACCTGTACCATATATTTCCTTGGATACAGTATATTTTCTGTCTTGAAACATTATTTTGCATTGAACACACTTTGTGCTCTCTGTCCACGAGGCAATATGACATCACAAATAAAGACTATTTTCCTCAAAAAAGCATTTCAATGCTTTGCTAGCAAACTTTCAAAATGCTTTAAGGATACTAATGGAAACATTTAAAAATGCAGATTGGTTAAGAGAATAACTATAAGCGACTAACAAAGTGTTCCTTTGGAGTCATAGTCTTTGTATAGTAACTGAAACGGATTGGCAAAATATTGTAAAATATAAGTGACATACATATTGGAAACCCTTTTTTAACTAGTGGTCTGTTAAAAAAGAAGAGTCTGCGTATGAAGCACTGTCTTCCATGATCAAAGTGCACACCACTACAACATGTAATGATCCACTACAGCCAAGAACAATTCAGTTACACTTACGGATTTTATCAAACAGGTCTCTTTAGTAGACCTACACCTATGCTAAGTAGAAAAAAGCCAAAAGTGTTTTCTCCGTGTCTTTGACTAATCTGTTGTCTCAATAAGAAGTGTGAAATCTCTAAATACATGTACATTTACTACAAGCAAACAAGCTGTCCAGAATCTAATTAGACAAAAATCTTCCCATCTGCTCTGCATTATCACGGGGCTTGCTCACATGCATGTTGTCTCATTACTAAAAGGCAGAGAGGCAAATTGAATTGAGCTAGACTTCCTCTTAAAGTGGGATCAGGACTTGAAGTCAGACCCTTGCTGTGAAACAACAAAGCACCACTGGGAGAAAGTGGGATGAGAGAATTTTTTTTTTTTCTAAAAACACATGTCCAGTGCTTACCATGAGGCCTAAGAGGGTGCTAGTACCATTGTCTGGCACAATACAGCATTCACTACAACCATATAAACCTTGTTTTCAATGAAAATTTTTTACTTTTTTTGTTAGTCTCCTATATTCCATGTCTTTTTTTTACCATCTACCTGCCACAGTATGCTGCATTTCAAACCTAAAGCTTCTTTAATGGAAGGCAGAAAAGTTTTACAGAATCAAACTTTACATATAAAAATAAAGACAATTTTATTTTTTTTTAATTACATATTCATACCTTTATTAAACTTTTTAAAATTCTACTCAAGGCCACACGCTCCTGCAAGTAGTTTTATATTGAAATACAAAATTTTACATGTACATGTTTATTTGCATATTTTCAAATTGCTTGTATTATTAATACCTAGCTCTTACAAGCATTTATATATTTCTCTCGTAGGAACACTTTGTGTCAGCAGTAAAAAAACTTTGCATTGTTTCTAAGAATAAGTATTTTTAGTGGACAGTTACTACTTTTCTTTAGTAGAAACAGAGGAGATTTATTTATAATTTTGAATGCTGTAAATGAACAAATACCAAGAAAACTGGAGATTGAGCAGAATGAATACAGGATCAGTGCAGATGTGCATTCAATTGTTGAAATAAGGAAAAATTGAATTATATTTTTACCTTTTGCACAGTTCTCATTACTAGAGCACTTGAACACACCATGAACTTTAATTTGCTAATCCTGCTTAATGACAGCTCCCTGCAAAGTGCAGGACTTGTGTGCCAGATCATCTCCAGGAGCAGGATGAGCCCCCTTTTCCTCCTGTTGCCAGGGCCTTGTTGCTTCACCCCTGGAATCTGCCTCATCTGCTTTCCTCTTATTTTGTGACTCTCACTGATCAGATTAGTAGATCAAAAGAAATGGAGAGCAGACCTGCTTGCAATACTACAGAGATTATTTGTGTAATTTTTATGCTAACAATAGACAGAAGGGAAGGTTATACAACCTTTTCTCCTGAACTGCGAGTAAATATGAGTCTGTATAACTGAAATGGACTGGGTCCCACTGTAGAGCCTTCTACTTTCCCAGTGTACTTAGTTGTAGCCCGGCTCCACTCTGACAGCATACCAGCCAAGGTAGGACATTTTTCATCCAGTGGAAGTTTAGTGTAAAATGGAGAAAGTAGCCTGAGAAACAGGACCACAAACAAAACTTTCTTAGGACAGAAAGAAGTTAATATGTTTTCACATAAGTTCAGAAGAGCTGGCGTCCCTCATAGGAGTGACTAAACAGATTTGAACAGAAAATTAAAACTATCTTAGAGAACAAATAATAGGAATGTTGTCACATTTAATTTCTGATATTATCTCTTTTATTTAAAAAAGTGTAGGACCTATAAAACTTCAGAAAAAAAAAATCACAGTGTTATGTCTCCATAGAAAGCAGAGTCTTTTTTAAAGTACAGAAAGGAAAAAAGTTAGACAATACTAGTAAGTGTCCATGTCAGGATTCAGTTCAGACTTACAACTACTTTTCCTCCTTTATTATGAAAAATTTTACTGACGCAGCATATAGTGTACAATCTCATGTAAATATTTCATAGGCAGTGGTGGGCTTTGTCAAAGCAGCTCGATGATATCTACATTAATCCTGCACGCATCAGAATAAGAAGGTGGGGAAACAAGAGAGCAATGATCAGAAACTAAAAACTAACTAAGGGTTATAACACAGAACAAAGGGGAGGGGATGTGTCATGGAAAGAAAGAGTGAGAAGAGTTAAGGGGTAGAGAGAATTAATGTGTACAGGTGAGGAACAGGAGACATTAAAGTAAAAAGAAATTCAGAGAGAGACTGAATGTTTCTAGAGGAAACATTCTTTAAAAATTGTCTTCATGATACATATAACCACATATGTTATGGGAAAATTCAGTAGCAATTCAGATGCTTCTCTTGTGGATTTACTTGTGCATACTCACATGCGTTATGTATTGAGAGTGGCTCTATTTATAGCTGCCATGGAACAGAAACTTCAGTGTCATAAGATGACTAACAAAAATAGGTGTTCTTGTAATTTTCTCTTTACCTTTCTTTATTTATCTTTACACATTTGCTGTTTTCTTCACTTTCTAACAGATATATTTAATACAATTTGGCTGCTCTGCTCTATACATTGGGTTAAAATATAACATGCAGTACTGGTATTCATCTAATATGTATACTCTAAGGCCATTATTTATCACTAAGTGATTGAATAAATACTTGCTTTTTACAATTTTAACACAATCTCCCTTTGATTCTTGAGCCTGTGCAGATTCCAACCAGCTCAAAGTAGCATAAAGCCCAGAACTATATATTCAATATTCTCAGTTGACACAATACTGAACCTGCCTTCATATTTTTCTGTCACCATTATACAATGCATTTGTTAAACATACACTTGCATATCATTAAAGAAAAATTAAACAATAATTATTTCCTTTTTTAGCATCTTACTGTCTTCTCTTTTCTTCACAGAGGTGGAACATGAGACAAGTCTACAGCTTCCCCATAAATACTCATTTGCCCAAAGAAAACAAAATATATTTTGCCTTTAGACAATCTACATTGATATATTGAAATAGTAGGGAAGGGGAAGAAAAGCCCATAATGCTTCATTAGTTAATTGCGCAGAGCACAGCTCTTTAGGGGTAAACAAGTGAAGGACATTTGCTGAATGGTCTATGCCCATCATGCATATTATGGTCTAATGGTGCTAGTAATGGTAGGAGGCTCCTGGAGAGTCATCTGTCAAATTAGCACACTGAATTATTTATTGCCTCAGAGTAAAATTGTGTAAGGGAGCAGCTGAGACCCATTCGTAAGAAAATACAAGATAAAGAAATAACCCCTCCCCAAAATAACTAGCACAACTGCTTTACATGTTCAGTAATGTCACTCATATTTGTAGATGTCAACAATATTTAAATAACATGTGAGTGTAAAGATACTAGGATGTGCATATAAGTTCCAATAAAAAATAAATACATATACACATCACGTATCTACTACAAAGACATGAATATATGTATAGAAGATTAGCATAACGCACAATGCTAGGCGTGTTTATCATTTATATTAATGCAACAGTGGTTGCACTAATTTATATTATATAATATATACTAGTTATGGAATGCAAAAATAAATATTGCATATAATATATAATTCATATTTCTTATAAAAGTATATAAATTTATTAAATAGTGTGCTTCAGTTGCAGTTATTTATTGTTTCTCTGCAAATCTCAGAATGTAGATTCTCAACATATGCACAGAGTTAAAACTATTTCATAAAAACATGAAATAATTTTTGTAATCACCAAAGAATGTATCCCTTACTGCAGCTGCATCTAGAGTTTATGCAGACACATAAGATTTTAAAATTTACATTGTTGCTGTCGTTCCTCACTAGTAGTAACTTTAAATTAATCTTTATTGCTCAATAACTCTTTTTTTTTGCTATCTTTATGCTACAGTCTTTATGCACCGTAAGTTATCAGTCATGGTAACCTTCCAACACTTCTGATGACGAATGTCTACTGTGAATAGATCTTCAGCCCCAGGTGTTTTTCATGGCACCCAAGTATTCTGTATCTTAATCACTGGGCTGGCTATACCTCTTCTTTCCTCAAAGTTGTTTAAGTGAGATTTTTGTGATGCCTGACGCCAGGTATAGAGCTGAAAGTAGGATTTTGCAGGCTTTCTTGTTATAAGATAATATTTAATCTTTTATAGAAATGATTACTGCTTCACTGGTAGTTTTGAGATTTTCTGTAGGTTGTTGTCCAATGACAAAAGCAGCCTTCAGGGGAAAAGCAGGATCCTCCATGGAACAATGCTTTGTAACTTTTTAGATACGTTATGGAAACTTGTCCTCAGGACCCAGACAACTAACAGATAATGCATACTAGCTAGTAATGTCTGCATGGAGAACTTACTACTTCAGAAAAATACTTGAATACCTCTAGAAATCAATCTACCAAACTTTCAAATACTTGCTTTTGTGATTTTTTTTCTTTCTTTTTTTTTTCAACATTAAGTTCAAGGGCTCAGTATTTCTTATTCTAAATATCATTTAGTTCTTCCAGCACTGGCATTTTGAAGTCTCCACACACATATTGGCACTAGAACATGAAGGACAGACGCCTTCTAGGTGGAAGTACAGAGAATCACCCTCTTCAACATACCAAAAGACATAGTGATAACCAGTGCTAGAAGTACCTCTTGGCATGATTCCCATGTGCAAAGACTTAATTAAGAGAAACGTTTATGTTTGTAACTGTCTGCAAGCCAAAATTTGTGTTGATATTGATGATCAAATGTATTGTGGTATGTGTCTTTAGAAAATACTTATAGTCCTGAAAATAATTTTGCTTCAATTATTTTCTCAGACTTTATCTCCTTGTATGCATGACTCTTTCCTTTTATTACATATCTCTTTTCTTTTCCTTTCTCACAGAGCCTGATTTGTTCATGCACACACACACACACACAGATAGGGTCTTTAGTGCTGCAATTTTTATATAAATATGTGCTGGTTTAAAAGGTCAGAAAAATAGCATTTTAGAAGTGACAGCATGCAGTTGTTAAAAACATATGCAATGAACTAGCACTTGTAAAAATCCTGCCATTTAGATGTAGGATTGCAGATATTTTTAATTGTATGTGATTTGAATAAGAAGTAAAATTAGCAAAAATGACTGGACAAAGAGAGGAAAAAAGCTACTTGTCTGTATAACACTGCATAATTGTTCCTCAATATTTCACATTTAGATGGCATGACTGCTTGATGATTATTCATTTGAATAAACTTTGACTAGAAATGTGGCCTTAGAATAAAATCTGAATTTCTGAAGGCCAAAGATTTTTACCTGTCAATCTTACATTTCATTGTATGTTTTCCTCTCACAGAGGGAATGAAATTATACTTCCACTCCACGTTCACTGCCTGACAGAGAGAACAAAGTGCAGAAGTAATAAAGAACTGAATTACCTTCAAGTCCATATGTCAAGCAGCCCACCATGTAAGTGCTGGAGAATAGGTAATACTTAGCTACTCCAGTCCACCTAAAGCTCAAAGAAAGGAACCTGTCTTCTGAAACAGGACCAAAAAGTACAACATAATTGTCATTTACTACCCAAAAGTAAAAAAATAAAAGGAGTGTCTATGGCAAAACTGATGCAGCAAAGCAGATACACAGGACAGTTGGTGTTGCTTTGATTAGCATCTTGTGAGCTGATCAGCCCCCCATAAAGTTCTAAAGTAAATGTGCTCTGAAGAACTGTTTACATGTGTTTGCAGCAAACAACCTGGGCCTTGTAAACAGCTGGCATCTGCTCAGTATCACACAGGAGCAGAGCCTACTTTCTTTACATTTAAAACTATTATTCCAGGACTAAAAAAGCCAAACGACAGCTGAAGAGTATCATTCAGAAGTATGGAAAATATCCCTTGTAAAAGAACAACTAAGTCCCTACCTTGTGTAAAAGCTTATATGTGAACCATACATAAAAGCAAAAGTATTTTTGTACTTTTACTTATCAGCTGAAACTAGTTTTGGAAAGCAAAAGGTATTTAATAACCACTTCCTTAAATTTTATTTTCTTGTCACAAGGATTAGGCTCTGTCAGCCTTTCTCCTGTTGAATATTACTTTGGTCTAAGAGGCCTTGCTACAATCCATTAAATTTTGGGAAGCCAATTATTTTGCATACAAGCCTAGGTTAGTGAGTTGCCACAAAGAAGACATTTATTTTAGGGAAACCAAATTCTGATGACCAATAATACAGGCTCCATGCTCTGCTGGATCATGCAAGAACACGTTTGATTTGCATTAAGTATGGACATATAATCATGTCAAATGTTATACTAGTGTGAACTTTTCATATTGAATTTATCCTGACTGTAGAAAAGCAGGTGATGCCAGACAAAGAGAAGGAAGTATATTTGAGTACAGCAGATCAGTGCTTTACATCCTGAGGCTTCAGTGCTTTGATGGAGGTGGAGCTGGCTTTAAACTATTACCAGGTTACAGCTGCAGTAAGTATACCTAAGTGATCCAGTTTGCTTAAATATGAAGCTGTACCCAAACTACAGTTCTTAGATTGCACCCACTGGACATCCATTAACTTGTCCTGTGGCTGAAGGCTATGTCAAGCCTGGGTCTAACTCACCTAGAGAAACATAGGCATAACTGGAATAGTGGCTTAAATTTGAGCTAACCCACCTCAGTGGGTGATATGCCTCAGGGGATATGCATAAGGAAACAGTAATGAAACTATTGAAAGATCAGCAGAGGACCACACTGGTGAAGTCTGCACACCTCCTACAGAACATTGCCAGCTCATTCACGGTATTAAAAAAGACAGTAGTAAGAACTGTAGAAGAAGATGTAATAAAGGTAGAAAAAGGGAGGGAGAGAAGAAGGAGCAAAAAAGATTGTGGATAGGAATAAGGTTCGCAGATCAGGAGAAATGTTGGTTGGTATATTTGCCTTCTTACAATGTTCTCCAACGATAGGGTCAGGCTTGATGGCTGGCATTTTGGGGGTTGATATAAATGAGTGTTGGTGTTCTTCCCTGTTCCGCCCAACATTTTTTCCCTCAGCACTGTGAAGACTTTTGGCTGGCCCTTAGCCTCCTCCATGCGTAGTCCTTAGTAGTCTGCAAGTGGCAAGGTCCAACTCTAGGACCTGTGATGCCTGACATTGTTCTTGTAAGGGACCCAAATCTTTGAGAGCAAGAGGAATGGCCAGAAAAAGAGGCTAGCCTCTCAGAAAGGAGCATCTTCTGCTGCACAGATTAAAGATTAAAGTGTAAACGCCTGGAAGGGATTTTCCAGCAGCAGTAGACGTCATGTGCAAACAGCCAGGTCAGTCTGCATATTTTGGGACCTCGTAAACGAATTTCTTGCATTTGGATCTGCAACAATTGCACTTTACATTGCAAAAGCAATTGTATTCTGTGAACAAATTTGCAAAGCAAAATTCTTGCTGCTTGATTAACCCCATATATATATATATATATTTACATAGTTTCCAGAGAAATAACAACTTTGCATCCACAGAGAATTACACTTGCAAACTTTATTTGGGGGGAAAACATTCCCTTGAAAATAGTTGCAATTTAAATTTCAAGTCTAATTACAGCTCATGTGAATTAAATGATGAAAGTCACTGTTCTGTGTTTGTTAATTAAAGAAGTCATAATTCCACTCTTTTCACATATCAGCAGGAATAATATAATAAAAGATCTTGTTACAAGAGCTTTTTCTCATAAACCTACAGGTTTACTTTTCCAAAGTGTTCTTGAGTAAACAGACAGCAGCACTGGATAATAAATACAATTTTGTTTCTGGTTTATTTTGTGTGACTGGTAATGATTCTGGATGATTAGTCTGTTACATTTCTTTCTACTTAAGGTTTGTTATCAAAAGATTTCAATCACACATTTCATTTCCTGAAGCTGGCAAAAAGTTACTGTTTAGAAATAACCTTAATTTACCAAATGCAGTGTAGTTTTAGTGAGATGTGATTTTGTTACATGGAAGCTCATGTAATTTGAAATAATTATGTTGTTGAGCACATGTACAATACTACACATATTTAACAGTTCTTTTGTAAGATATGTAAAAAATAGACTCAAACAGTGTATTAGAAAATTCTGATGAACTGAATTCTTCTGACTACAGTTAGTTTACAAAGATATTTTATACAATTATGGCTTCTATTTTATTTCTACTCATACACACAGTCTATTTATGAAACTCATAATTTACAAGCTGCCTCTTAAATAACATGGTAATTGAAATCTTCCCTTTAATTTATATGCTCATAAAAGTACACTAGCTCTGTAAATATTTTATAACCAAACTTATACTGAATCATTGAAAAATTGTTTTTTTGTGAAGGAAAGATACAAAGATGCCTTTGATTTTTTGTTTCTCCAATGAAAGGCCACCAAGATTATCTGTGTTGAGGTTTCTAGCATTTACTGCTGTCTTTGCTATGTGCTCAACTTTGTTTATATTAAGTGACCTTTAAGTCTCTCGTCTAAAGCAATAAAATGAAGGCTTCCTGTCTTATTGATTTGGTGAGGCCTATTTTCACACTAATAAAATGGAAACCAGTTTACTAATATACACTTTCAGCCAATGTCTGCAAATGAACCCGAGTCTTGACAATTTTGGAAGAGGTCAACCTAGAGTAAGCAGGTCGTATCTGTGGTAAATCAACTTCCAGGAACAGATCACTGGACACTATAAAAATCAGGAGCGTTTTTTTAAGAGACCGACTTGAACCCTCCTTAACCAGAAAATAACATCTGACCTTGGCAGTGAAATTTATCACAACATTTCAATTAAAACTTGGCAGCCACATAAGCAATACATTGTGCTGTTACAACTGACCTTAGTGCAGGAAGCATATATGGGAGGGGAGGCTCAGGTAGGCTGCCAGCTCTCCTGTGAATTAGAAGTGTGCACAACACAAGTCTTTATGCTGGTGTCTGAGACTTACTAAGAGCCTCATTATCATTCTTTCTCAATAAGGAAATTACTAGTTGCTTAATGATGTTGATAATCATTCAGTATATGTTTTTCATTACTAAGTACATGTACATTAATATTAATGTAGCTTTGCTTATATCTTGTGCTTCATGATGAATGAAAACTGCCTAACATAAAAAATAACTATTCAGTTTTCTAGAATATTAAATCTGAAAAGGACAGGAACTAGGTTATGTCCTGTTTTGTTGTAGAAACAAACAATAAAAAAGGAAAAGTGCTCTTGAGCCATGTAACTAGCAAAGTAAAGCTTCCATAAATGTTATTTTCTTTTTTACTGAACTGGCAATCAGAGGTTTTTCTTGTGCAGCATGCAGCGTACAGGGGACAATCCTGCTTCCTGAAGTCCACAGGTCTGCAGTACTGCTGCAGGACAGCTCTTTGAAACATCTGAGCCCAACTTACTGTACTAAGTTCCAGCCTATGTGGCTCAGAGAGGAGTATGATATCACAGCCTTTCTGTTGACCATCCCTAGCCGTTACAGTGAGGGCTCAGCTGCTGAGAGGAGTCAGCAGGGCTTGATTAGAGAAATACCTCCATTTTTCCTCAGACAGTGATAAATTACATTAGCATATCTGCTAATGAGAAACCAGAGTTCACCTTCTGTTGGGTTCTTGGAAGAAAAGACCCACAGGAGAGTTTACAGCTGCCCTCTGCCCCTCCGAGACTCAGGGCCAGCCAGGATTTTGGAACATCAAGTGAGTTCTTTAGGTCCCTTGCTCAAGATGTACATGCCTTTCTTCTGACATACCTATCTAATAAGCCTAGTTTTAGGTCATATGAGTTTGAGAGTGACATTTTCTTTAGCAGTTTTTCAACAGTTTTTCTTATTTTAAGGTTTTTTTTCTTCAACAACTTTTTAAACTGATCTTCAAAAATGTCCAACTGTTCCTTCAGTGGTGAAGACGTACATACACACAACATCCAGTACTATAGTAATAAATTCACAGGGAATTATTTTCTGCAGTTTCTATTGTTATTCTAATAACCATGTTCAGGCTGAGCAGCCCAGATCCTCCCTCCCACAGGCTGTGACTTGCCAGGTGCTTGCAGGCAGAACTGCCATGAACAATGGAAAGTGCATCTCACTGAAAGTTTGGCTATGCTATAAATCAAGCGTCTGAAGTACATATTGCTTTTAACACTTCAAAACGGTAGCAGCTAATATACCACAGGTGTGCCCCGAGTAGTATTATGGGAAGCCAACGTGTAAGGAAAAGGAATGATCTCAGTTTTAGGTCAGTGAAATGAATTTGGTTTTAACGAGCAGAATTTGCTTTATAGGTATATTCCTGTTACAAGTAGTTGTAAAGAGACCATACAAAAGCCTCATACTAAAACCTCATGGCTTGTATTTCAGCACTCTGACCAGAGAAAGCAGGCAAATTAAATTTTCTAATGCATATATGCTTCATCCTTGTTTGTGACTTTTTATTCCAAAAAGTCATTGTTTCACATGTGTTGACATTTTATTCCTGGTATTTCATTTCACCATATCCTTTCAATATATAAAAATATTCCTTTGCAATTAGATGCAGAAATTTTCTTATGGATTTCCAGGAAGATGCCCAGGCTTGATTTGCTTCCCTTTGTTGATATCGATTGCTTCCTGAGATTTTATGTTTCAGGGTGCTTATCCTGTATAACTTTTCCCAGAATATGGGATCTCACCTGCCCATTTAATTAACTGGTCTAATTCCTGTTTAAGGAAGAATTTAATATCAGAATTTCCTGTGACTTATGTTATTTTGTGGCTCAGATGAGATGACTAAAGAGTTTTTTCTGATTATATAATCTATGCACCTATAATTCAGATTACATTGAATAAAGTCTAGACTCAAGAGTTTCTCTGCAGAGTCAAGATACACAGTGAATTAGTAAGAATGTGTCAGCAAAAGAACTTAGTAAGAAGACTAAGGATCCCACAGTATAGCAAGGTTCAAGCATTGAGATACCTTCTTCACCCAAATTGCTGCAGACCATGACAGTAGTAATCTGCTGAAGAGATGTAGGTGTGATACAGCCATGTGGCATGTCTATCCCTCTGGGCTGCATCAGATGGTTATGAGAAAGTGTGGACATGGTACTGGCCTGTTATGGCATAGGAAAGGCTGGGTGAGAGGGACTGTTCCCTTCAAGAGAAAGGACTCCTAAGTCTAAGGTCAACAGTCTTTCAGAGCCTCTGTCAAGCAGTTCCTATAACTTACTTTTCAACTGTGGAATAAATCGGAAATATTCAGCCACCAGCTTCTCCCACTGGAGTTCACCATCTATCTGGCTTGATAAATTTCAGGAGTTAGTGAACATTTATATATAAATAAATATGCCTTCTAAAAGACAAGGACAGACCGAGAAAGAAATAAAATAATAAAAAGGTTGCCTCTGTGATGTACTAGGCTCATTGGCTTGATGCATATGGTGAGGTTAGTTCTCTGCTACTCTATTTCTGAGCAGTAGGCAGGCATTCAACATAGTACCCAGGGAAAACAGAGAAGGAGCCACTCTGTGATTCGGATTGCATAGCTGTGCAAGGCAATACAGAGCCATGAAATGACCCTGTTCTGAATCTCCTGCCAAACTGACTCTAAAGTAATTATTGTTGCATTCATGAGTATTTTATTCCAGCTAGTGATGTACTAGTCATTTTAAAATTGGTTTCTCCTCATCTACTACCAGATTCACAGTAAATGTGCATTTTTTTTTAGTTTAGCAAGGACTGAGTTTTTTAATTCTATATTAAAGAAGTAAGAAATCAAATTCACAGATGAAGCAGCACATGTTTTCAGGTTGTGCTTCATAAAATTACCCCAGAGAGGCCCTCTTTCCAGGGAAGACATTTTACTAAGTGTGTTCATAGGCAGTAGTATGCCATTATTAAGATACAAGCTAGCAGGATCTTCCCACAGGACAGGAGTGTTGTTTTCCTTCACTCTGTCTAGCTTTATTAGATTCTATTATTTATAATGTGATGCATGCTTGAGTCTGAACCAGTGCAGACTAAAAGGAGTGTTATTGGGTACAACTATTATTCCTCATATTCTGTCCTGACTATGAGCATTCCACATGGAGATATAAGGGGTAAAAATCCACATTGTTATCCTTACATAGAGAACATGAAAGCCAGCATTCATCTGACGAGCAGAAGATCTGTCTCCTTACCTGCTCTCCTGGGCTTGTACATCCACTAAGTAGTCATGGGATAAAATACAGAAGCAGTCCTGACACTGTCCCTTATCTCACAAGTGAGTCCCCTAATCACATGGCTAGAACACCTTATAAGCTCTTTCTGGCCGAATAAATCTTGAATTCCTTCTGAACAGTGGCACCCCTTCAGCAGAAGGCATGTGCCTGCCTTACTTCCCCAGGCAACTTGTATTCTGATGGTTTTAATAGAAATATGAACACCTATGGCAGGGCATGGGATTGAATCTCTATGTTTTACTTTCTGAAAAAAATAATAACTTGATCAACGGAGCTGCAAAAGTAGCTTTTTCTTTTGTTGTACTTTACATCAAAGTGTCTGATGTAATAGTAATCTGCAAAGATGCAAGTCCTGTTGGGTTGTATAAGGCTCACTCACCAAAGGTGGACACAAGCCTCAGCCTTTCTAAGGGAAAGCTAGATGGCTGGGAAACTTCAAAGGCACAGAGTAGTTTATGAGTTTCAGGCACCTCCAGAATTGGCTGGCAACTGAGGATAGAGTCATAATTTAGGACTTCATGCCTAACTTCTGCCCTAGTCTTGCTTGCTTTAAATCCTTTATAGGATTTGGCCCTAGCATGGTCTGGGCCCCCTTTAGGACCACTATGATTTTGTAGTAGGAGTATAGCAGATTGGCAGATACTTAAACCAATATTCCCTCCAGATGAAAATAGCTAGTTGGAACAACCCCTTCCCATTAAATCTTCAACCTGATTATAAGTTCTTTCTATAGTTTACCCTAGAAATACAATGACCAAGATTAAATGAACCTTGTTCTACTGTGACTTAAATATACCATGCAATCTAAATGAAAAATGTGGTTGAATGTAACAAGGTCTTTGGTTTAAATTATGCAATATTTGCATTCTTATCTTCATTTGAGAAAAACGTGCCTGATACATAAATATGCACAGAAGCAACAGAATCAGATAGATTAATGATTGTGATTGAAAACAGATATCCACCCTGACATATCATATGAATTGTAGATTTGAGTAAGAAAGTCTGTTATTTAGCAAAGATATCTCTAAGATAGAAATTGAGAACATTAAGACACAGGGTATTATCTGAAAAGTGTAATTGTAAAACTAGTGGAATAGAATATGTACCAATTTAATTAGTTGTTACAATTATATAGGAAAAAAAGATATTGCTGCCACTGCCAGACATGGTTAGTAGCTGCATCACAATTATTTTTTAACCAAATGGTTGGAAAAAAATAAAAAACATATTTAAAAATTAATTTCAGTATTTCATTATGTTATATTTTCACTTTAATGGTAGTTTACAACTTTCTCGCACTCTTTATTTAATGTATTCTTTTGTAAAAAGTAAAGCTAATATCTTTTTAATATTATCTTGTTCTGATACCCATAGCACTTTCAAGAAGTCTACAAAAATAAAATAATTTATACACTTTACGTACAGAATCATAGAATCATTTAAGTTGGAAAAGACCTTTAAGATTATCCAGTCCCACCATAACCCTACACTACCAGGACCATTGCTAAACCATGTCCCTAAAGCTTCACATCTACAGAGCTTTTAAACACATCCAGGGATGGTGATTCAACCACTTCCCTGGGCAGCCTGTTCCAGTGCTTGACAAACTTTTCAGTGAAAAAGTTTTTCCTAATGTCCAACCTAAACATCCCCTGACACAACCTGAGGCCACTTCCTCTTGCCCTGTCACTCCTTACTTGTGAGAAGAGACCAGAATCCGCCTCTCTGCAGCATCATTTAAGGTAGTTGTAGAGAGCAATAAGGTTGTGCATGTGAGGGGACACGATCAAGAATTATACACGCTGGCACCTTGCTGAAGTAGGCATTTCTATCTGGAGAGCAGGCAGAAAGGTGTGAGTCAAGTGGGGAGAAACAACCAGCATTACCACCTCCAATATTGCAAGATGCTATGTAACAGATTTTTCCTTAAACCAAGGCTTCTCTTTCAATCAGCTGCAATAAAAAGGTATTATAGCTGTTCAGACTAGAATGTTCTAAACACTATTATTGCTGTCATGCTAATTTTAGTCTCATCTCTTGTACCCTATTATAAGTTAACCCGTTTGGCAGACAATAGGTTCCAAATTAAGTGCAGTCGCAGTGCTGGAGTACTGAATGGGTACATCTAATGTTCTAGGGTACACATGCTTCCACATGCAAATTGATATTCCTTTAGATAGCTACATCACATCATCATGTTTCATTGAATTATGCCTATAGTTAATAAGGTCAAAGCAAGAACAATAAATATGAATCAGCTTTGTTTTCTGTCCAGCCCATGATGTAACTGACTGAGGCTCTTGCTTTATTCGGCTCTTGCTGTATTTAATCATGGATTACCATGGTTTCAACCTCTTTGGAGACTTTGAAAGATCACAACTTAAAGTCAGGTCCAGCTCATTTGGATTGCTTTGTATCTTGGATTGCTATGGTATAGAGAAACTTCAGGAATGCCAGTGGCAGAGCCATTCTCCTCATAACACTACTGTTACTGAATTGACACTTCAGTTGAAATGCAAGTAGGTGTCACTGAAGGGAAAATGATACCCCAACCCCAGACTGAAAACAAAATTCTTGAAAATTTAAGGCAGTGAAATGTATTTGGCCTCTACCTTTCATATTTATCCTACATGTAAGAGAACTTTATTTTTATTATTGTGTCATTCTTGGCAAAAAATTGGCCAAAACTATTTCTGATAGTTTTGCATCTTTTTGGGTATCTGCTTAAGTGTTTGGTTGTGTCCCTCTACTGGTATAATGAAAAAGAGCTTTCTGCTATCATTTTATGTATTTCTTCTTTCCATATCTATGATATTTCCTACCTTCATACCAGGAGTTTAGCAATTTCAGATTATAGGAAAACCTAAAAGCAATTTTTTAAATCACAGGAAATGTACATTTAATTAAAATCAGATATTGATTCCAATAATAAAATCAGATAGTAATTCTTCAGATATTGATTCAAGAATATATGTGGAGATAACATGCCTTAAAAACATTTAAAAAGTGAGGCTGTAAAACCTAAAATATTCAAATACCATAGCAATCTGAGATACAAATTCATCCAAATGAAATGGACCTGCCTTAACTTGTAACCCTTCAAAGTCTCCAATGAGATGGAAACCATGGTAATCCATGATTAAATGCACCAAGAACTGAACAAAGCAAGAGCCTTTTTTCTGCATATTTCAGACTGGCTGAAATGTTGCTCAGCCTTAGGAGCAGTCTGGATGAGTTCTGGCCTACACTCAGTCAGTTACATCATGGGCTGGACAGAGAACAAATCTGATTCATATTTGTTGTTCTTGCTTTGACCTCATTAACTAAAGGCATAATTCAGTTTCCAGTGAATAGCAAACTTTTTTTTTTTTTTTTTTTAGGAATTGGAAAGGTTTTAAAAAGAAGAAAATTGCTCACACCAGTGTACACTTGCCGCTCTTACATTTCTAATTCTAGCAAAGGCTATAAAAACATCACACTGGTTTTCTACCAGAATAACAGAGAAAGTTGTGCCAAGAATTACCATGTCCTCCTGCTAAAGAGGGGCTCTTCTTTTAGGTCACAAAGCAACAAGGCAAGTTTATGCTTCTGTGTGTCATTCGCCAGGACATCAGAGCTTGTTATGGCAAGATGCTGAAAAGTCTTATCTATCCAATATCTCACCAGATCAGGTCACATTTTTTTTTCTTTAAATGTGATACAAATATAACAGGAATAAAAAGGAACAATGCCTGGATTAGCCATTTTTCACTCTGTGTAGCTGGGTGAGTAGATGTTTGCTGCACCCAAAAATTTCAGGGTGGGCCCGGGAAGAGATCACACAAATTTCTGACGCTGCTTCCCAACAACTGCAAGAGCTTGTGTGCTGATTTGGTAAGAAGGAACTAGCAGTGCAAAGAAGACAGTGACAGGCATAAGAGAGCTATTTTATATAGACAGATGGTGTGTCAATTACTTAGTTAAACTGTGTACAGAATAGAAGAAATATGGGGCAAAATCAAAGATATTTATTGCATTTTTACATTTTCCTTTTGCTAAAGCTTTTTCATGGGAAAATCTTCTGTAGAGTCTTGATTTTTCTTAAATTCCTCTTATGATACAGGTCAGGCAGTTATCAGATTTAATATAGATACACATTTGGTTTGAGTTTTCTCAAGGATTATGGAATGTGTTAAACTCTTCATATGGTTCTGCATTATGACTGAATATAAATTACAGAATTTTTACAAATTCTTATTGGTTTTTACTATGTTAACACATTCATACAAAACACAAAAATTTATAGGGAACTCAGTACTTCTAATTAGAGATTTCCATGATGTTTGTAACAAATATATGCTAATAAGAAAACCTTCCCTGTGATTTCAGAACAGGCTGGCTATTTATGTTTACAGCTCTGATGTTTGTCAAAGTTAGTTCCCTTTAATGCCACACTATTTGATCAGTATTTTGTGCACAGATAGTGATAAACTTGTTTCATTACTATATCTTTTAAAATAAGCAGTAGTCTCCCATACATAAAAATCTCATGTGTTCATGTAAACAATAATCCCATGCTCATTTTAAAAAGAAAATTGACATGTCTTGATGACCCAGTCCACTAAAGGGTCCTCCATTGAAGATGAGGAGCAAGCAAAAAGTTTGTTTTGTTCGTTAGAAAAACAATAACGACAACAAACATGACACAAAGGAAGAAAATTGGAGTACATCTTGTTCTATTTGTCATTTAAATGACAAGTAATTTTCTTTTAAATTTATTCTCTTTTTATTCCCTTTACTGATTAAGAAATGAAGATATGTTAAATATTTCCTGTCCGTTGAATGATAGAATCAAACCTGTTTGGTTTTACTGTTTGCTTTTTTTAAAAAAAGAGGCTGATAATAGTGAGAGGTTTCTATCTGTTTCTTCTCACTGGAGAAATTCTGAGGTCTTGTAACTACCAGAGAAATTTGAGCTGCTGTCACTTTATCATGCTATATAATCAAGGGAGAGCTTTAACGTAGATGCAGTGCCCTAACGCAGAGCAAATCTTAAGTCAGTAACAAATTTATGTAATGTAGGTTGTGTCTTGGTATCTACTACTTACATCACTGAATGCTGATCTCTGCAGACTGTGATTGATGTGCTGCTGATGCTGCTGTTCTGCCTGACACTCATACAGAGTAAAGATATCCCATCAAGGTATAGAACAGATTTGAGGCAGCAACACTGTAGAGGAAAATGACATTAAGTAAATGCTTGTGAGATTTAGCCACCTCCAAAGATTCTTTTAGAACTGAGCTTCTAAGTGTTGAGTGGACTCTGAGAATAAGGCATTTGACATGCTGACCTTTTCAACAAAGGTTAAATGCATCATTTTGGTAGCGTTGAGTGTTTCTCCCCACCTAAGTCACCCTTTCTCTCTCTAACTTGATTTTCTAGTAGGCATCTTATTTGAATGAATATTTCAAGAGGTCAAGGTGGATGAAATTCAATGACCAGCATAGTTTTGAAAATGTCACACATTCTTACTTTCATTGTTTAAAATCTACAGTAATTTGGATGTCATGGTCAAAAACTTTGAAACTTTTTGATGTTTCTTCCTTAATATGAAATTTAGAAGAGTTGATCAACTGACTTTGTAGAAAGTCTTTAGCTAACATAATACTTTAAGGACATATTTAATCGGATCACAGCTTGGAATGGTAGCAAACTGAGTTTGCCCTTTGCCTTAATGTACCTAGGAATCCTGATCTATATTCCTGATTGCTATTGAATTTTCTAGATTTCATTATAAAATCAATAACCATTGCACATAGTAAAATAGTTTACAAGAGCTGCAACATATTGTGGACTTCTGAAAACATACTGAGCTCACTGAAGCCACCCAGGCAGCCAATTAGGAGAAAACATCTATTAAGGAAAAACAGGGCAGTCCCATTGACTGCTATTGATTTTCTTAGCCCTGTGAAAAGACAATCAATTAGATAAAGAAGGCTAATGTTACAGCTGCAATTTAATAACCCCTAAAGAAAGGAGGAGGGCTATTGATTCCTGACATGGAATGCGGAGCTTATTGAAATACACTGAACTTCACCTGTCTTATAATCAGGCCTCGAGGAAATAGGAAGGTCTTTTTGGAACTGAATGTAACTTGTGGCATAGCTGGCCTGGTGATGTCAGAACTAAGAGATGCAAATGAAACAAAACTTTAGAGGAAACACAAGCCCAGGCTTGAATACTAAATCACAGGAGCTATTGACAGATGCTGTCTTGGTGAAGGTTGTTTCTCTTTTTCATACGGAAAGCACCAGAGTACCACCTGTCATTTTCAAAAGCAAAGTCAGTTTTGCCAACCAGCCATGAATGACAAATAAAGCTTTATATGAAACACAAGGGCATATTATGTGCTATTGTGTGTTCTGCTAAGTGCTAATTTATCTGGCTTGTTCTCTTCAGCAAACACACGCACAGACACATGAAATAATCCATCTAATTATGTAGCTATTTAGGAGAAAAACAAAGCAAGGTGTTTTTGTCTGACACAGAAGGTACATGATACAACAAAGGTTTCAACAAAACCTAACACAGTTAATGAAAATAAATGGAGTGCTGTAAGCTGTAACAATTTTAGAACAAATAAACTTTTGCCAGTTTTATATTTAGGGTAGACCCAGCTGCTTTTCATAAATAGATGAGTACTTTCATTCACTTTTTTATAGTCTCTAATTGGAAATAGCTAATAGGCCTTGCAGTTTTCCATGATAAAATCTGGTCTAAAATACCTTATATAGATATTTTCTTTATGTTTTTTTTTCTATTGCTTGCATTTGATCCTTTCTCTCTCATTATATATATGCCTTTTTTCTTACCAGCAGACAGCTGCTATTCACAATAATTGCCAGGGCAGTCAATTATACTTTAAATAGGCCTACTTGAGGGCAAATGAGCGTACGGTGGTCTAAATTGTGCTGGAGACATATTATACACAAAGACTGTCATTTCAAGCATCTGGAACATGACAAATACTATTTGGAAGCAGTGCAGTATCTATAAAGTATATGTGCTCATTACTATATCAATATGGCAGTGCCCAGTGGACTGTGCTTTCGTGTTTTGCAATGCAGTTGTATATATATATCTCTGTATATATATTTGTACACACACAAACATGAATTAATACATATAAAACACATACAAACAAATGCTTAGACTGTATGGCAATCACCTGATTTCCTGAAATGCATGTCTGTCTTTATAAACTTAAAGAGGGAACAAGTGATCCAATATAGCAGTTTTTCAAAGATTATATAGAGTAGTATGGAACTGGATACAAGGAATATAAAGTTAATTTAGGAGAAATATTTAGCCTGAAGAAGAGAAGACTGAGAGGGGATATTATTAATGCTTATAAATATTTAAAGGGCTGGTGTCAATAGAGTGGGGCCAAGTCTCTTTTCCGTGGTGCCCAATGATAGGACGAGGGGCAACAGGCACTAAGTGGAACACAGGAAATTTCACCTAAACATAAAGGAAAAACTTTGTAACTTTGAGGGTGACAGAGCACTGGAACAGGATGCCCAGAGAGGCTGTAGAGCCTCCATCTCTGGAGACTTTCAAAACCTGCCTGGACATGGACATGATCCCATGCAACTTGCCCTAGGAGAAGCTGCTTTAGCAGAGGGGTTGGACTAGATGATCTCCAGACATCCCTTCCGACCCCTGCCATTCTCTGATTCTGTGGTTCTGCAATTTGCTAAATCAGTTAGTAATTTTTCTTCCTTGTGTGTGCATGTGTTCTAAATACTCTTCCTTTATCTAAGGTAATATTAATGTTCCAGAAAAGTGAGCCAGACTAGAAAAACGTTAAGGTCAACATAATTAAAGCTGCCTAAGAAATGTGCAACTTAAGTCAACACTGTGCACAAGATTATGTGAATAATGAACCAGTAAAAATCCAAAACATCATGAGAGAACATTTGGACAAACAAAACAAATGACCTAAAAGATCCAAAAGATTCATTTTGGTAAGTTATTTTTATACAGGAACAGCCTTAAAGCATAGCAAATAAAGACAATTTTGTAGCTAAGGAAATAAAGGAACAGTTTTGAAAAGTGGAATTCATTTTTGTAGTGACATTACATTCTTGCAGATCTGACAATTTACATTAGAGGGGCAGGCTCTGAAAGATTCTGAGCATTTCCTGTTTGTTCCCTTGGGGGCTTTGAGTATTGAGCTCCTCTTAAGATCAGGATGCTCATAATAGTTCAATTCCACAGGAGGAAGTAATAAAATCTATGACTGTATGGATGTAATAATACAGACAAGATACATCTTACTACATCCATTCTGAAAAGGAAGAACGCACACAAAAAATAGGCAAAAACAATGGTTCTGTACATGTTTCATTATTGATAACTAAAGCTGTAACTCAAAATAGCCTTTTATTTTAAAACAGAGAATGGTTTGAGTTGGAAGGGACCTTAAAAACCATGTAGTTCCACCCCAACCCCCTCCTCCCCCTGCCACGAGCAGGGACACCTCCCACTAGACCAGGTTGCCCAAAGCCTCATCCAGCTTGGTCTTGAATACATCCAGTGGTGGGATATTCACAACTTCCCTGGGCAACATGTTCCAGTGTGTCATGTCCCCAACAGTAAAGAATTTCTTCCTAATTTCTAATCTGAATCTACCATCTTCCAGTTTGAAGCCATAACCTCTTGTCCTATCACTGGAAGACCTTGTAAAGCATGCCTCCCCAGCTTTCTCATAGGCCCACTTTAAGTATTGAAAGGCCACTATAAGGTCTCTCCAGAGTCTCCTCTTCTCCAGGCTAAACAACCCAAACTCTGTCAGCCTATTCTCATAACGGAGGTGTTCCAGGCCTCTGATCATCTTTGTGGCCCACCTTTGGACCCACTCCAACAGGTCTATGTCCTTCTTGTGTTGGGGCTCCAGAGCTGGACACAGTATTCCAGATGTGGTCTCATGAGAGCAGAGCAGAGGGAGAGAATCCCCTCCCTTGACCTGCTGGCCACGCTTCTGTTGGTGCAGCCCAGGGTATGATTGGCTTTGTGGGTTGCACTCGCATATTGCTGTCATGGTGAGCTTTTAATCAACCAGCACCCCCAAATCTTTCTCCTCAGTGCTGCTCTCAATCCATACTCTGTCCAGCCTGTATTTGTTCTCAGGATTGCCCTAACCCAGGTGCAGGATCCTGCACTTGGCCTTGTTGTACTTCACGGAGTCTGTCAAGGTCCTTCTGGATGACATCCCTTTCCTCCAGCACATCAACTTCACCACACAGTTTGATGTCATCCACAAACTTGCTGAGGGTGCACTCAATTCTGCTGTTGGATCACTGACAAAGATGTTAAACAGGACTGGTCCCAGTACTGATCCCTGAGGAACACCATTCGTTACTGGCCTCCACTTGAACATTGAGCCATTGACCACAACTTTTTGAGTGTGACCATCCAGACAATTTCTTATCCACTGAGTGGTCCATCTATCAGATCCATGTCTGATAGATGTCATGTGAGACAGTGTCAAATGCTTTGCACAAGTCCACATAGATGATGTCAGTTCTCTTCCCTTATCCTGCTGTATCCTGGCCTTTTCATGGTAAAAGGCCACTAAATTTGTCAGGCACGATTTGCCCTTGGTGAAGCCTTGTTGGTTGTTACCAATCACCTCCTTATTATCCATACGCCTTTTCAGAGGCTTCAGCAGGATCTGCTTCATGATCTTGCCAGCTACAGAGGTGAGACTGACCGACCTGTAATTTCTTGCTTTTATTTCTCTTTTTGAAAATGGGTGTTAAGTTTCCCTTTTTCCAGACCCTAGGAAGTTCACCAGACTGCCATGATATGATCAAATATGATGGAAAGTGGCTTAGCAACTTTATTTGACAGCTCTCTCAGGACTGGCAGATGGATCTCATTGGGTCCCATGGGCTTATATAACTTCATGTTCTTTACATGATCACAAACCTGATTTTCACTTACAGTAGGCAGACCTTCCTTCTCCTAGTCCTTACCCTTGC
Organism: Eurystomus glaucurus suahelicus; assembly: GCA_032159205.1. NCBI lineage: Eukaryota > Metazoa > Chordata > Aves > Coraciiformes > Coraciidae > Eurystomus > Eurystomus glaucurus. The sequence continues at coordinate 24,711 of JAVFHW010072689.1, forward strand.
TTTCTGCAACTTGAGCAGTGTGGCTGGAGCACAGTGTTGTTGGTGAAGACTGAAGCAAAGAAGTCTTTGAGTACCTTAGCCTTCTCTGTATTTCTCATGACCAGGTCTCTTGTTTCCTTCCAGAGAGAGAATTTTTAAGGTATGTCATTAAAATGGAGTAGCACAGTATAGATAGCACAGGAGGAAATGTGCCAAACAATGTACATGAGCTTGCAGATACCATTTTTGAAAGTGGACAAAAATAAATGTTAGGGTTGGAACAAATAATGAGGTTGTAAAAGGCAATTCAAAGCATACAAAAATAGTGAAGATAGAGACACACACAAGAAAAATACGTATTCACAGAGAACATGCCCAATTAAGGTTTGCTTTCTTTCAGTCTCAATTGCATCACTTTTCAAATATCATATATTATCAGAAAAGTTCAAGATTATCAAAGGATCATACTCAAAACCAGCAAGTTTCCTGTGCCTTTAAAACTTTGTAAAAACCTCAAGGTTTCTTAGTCTTTGGCCATTTTATAGCTGAGAAAACAATTAGTTAACAAAATTTTTCAAATTAAGGATGTAAGAAGGGACTTGAGTGCCTGCATCCAAAATTCAGTCTCAAAAAATCTTTCACTCAGCCATTACTTGATCCTACAAGCCCCTGCAAGCCTTACTTCAGTATGCCCTATATTTGAAGTTCTGGTTCTCCCTCCAGCACTATACTTTCAATAGGACTGAGCAACTCAGCAGATTTCCTGTGATATAAAGTTTATCTGGAGTAAAACTGGAGATGCTCTTCCACAGTAAGTGCCTGAAGGGGTCCACCCTTCAGTGTTCTGCAAATGCACCTTGCATACAGCACACATGTAGCCATGCAGCAGGCAGGTATGACCACAGATTGCTTTTAGAGCATAATAATAATAAAGAGACTCCTTCTTTTACGTAGTAGCATTCATGCACAGCTGTTGATGCACACTTTTGGCATGTGGGAGACCATATCTGAGGAGGGTTTACCTATATCTGCCTGCTAAGACTGAAACCCAACACCAAATAATATCGGTTCTGTTTGGAAGGTTGTTTCCTGTCTGTCTCCTTATATTTACAGCTCTTCATACAAACCCTTGGGATTTAGAAGGCCAGAAAGAAGACTAGTGAGTGTTACTCTTTAGACTGAGGGGTTTTGGTATAGGAATAGGAAGACTTAGCCTCTGATGTCTGCCCTTGGACTCTCTTGTGCATTTTAAGTGACATAGCCCCTGAGGAAAAGCAACCACCTGCAGGAAACATAAACAGTAGTGGGTGCAAAAGTTTGTCCAGGGGACATGTCTACGTGATGCCATAACCACTAGGCAATGGAAGGCAGCTTACTCATATACCTATTTCTCTCCCAGAGTTTTTGCACAGCTTAATGTGGAAAGGTAAGCATAGAAGCAAAAATTCTCCATCTCAGAAAAAGCAGTTATTCTTCAGTCACACTGTAAATAGTTAATGAGATAGAAAACTAAGTGCATTCATTGTTCTTTTGGTGCTGCATAAAACTTAGGAGAGAAATGTGTCTTGAAAAAAATCTCTGAGCAGAAAGAGATAAAAGTATTAGGATGTCAGTATGTCACAGTCAATTAGAAGGTACCTTCTTATCATTACTACTCATCATAACTGAAGGAAATGGGCCCTCCTGATTGGCAGAAATTAGTTAAACAAGCTTAGACTAGATTTGAGTGCCATCTGTTCACTGCTCTAGAGATAGAAATTACAAAATCTGTCTTAATAACTAGAGAAAAGGTAACTAAAAGGTTTAATGTGTTTCTGCTTTTGATGGAAGAGATCCAGTTTTAAATCTGAAAAAGACTACTCCATTTGTAACATCTTCTCACCTTTATAATTCCGCCTCTGTAAAGGTTATTTTTTCTTTACCTTGCCATAAAATGGAGTAAATAAGCATAAAAATGTTAGTGTAGGAATTTTCAGTTGCTAAAGAAACACCCAAATATATATAGGCTGGAGGTGGATCAGTATAGCAGTTCAGAATCTCAAGGCTGGAGCCTTGCTAATCTCATGGAGGTATATATTTCTACAGAGACTGACCAGTCTCCAACATACCAATGAATAGGGTAGAACTGGAATTTGAAAATGTTTCTTCTTAGAATGTACAGCAGATGTAGAGAAGTTACAAACATAGGAGGAAAAAACAATTACAGTATAATCAACAGCTAAGCAATTGAAGTGCTAGGGGCTGAGCCATAGGCCCTGAGCCAAAGTTGACCTATGGATGAACTCCACAACAACGTATTTTGTAGCAGTAACCAGTGGAAGATTTCTTTTTTTCCCTCTGTCTTGATGTGTGCTGCAGGCCTGTGGGACCCAACACCCATCCTTGCTGAGAGATATGTGGCCAAGACCAAAACAGACAGAGATTCTCCTTTGGGTTGCTCCCCAGGCCCTGGTCAAACTTTGGGCAGAATCCAATAGGGAGGATAAGACCAGATGTTCTGCATTTGAAGTTCTGAAGGTCGTTTATTCAACTAAGGTTGTTTCTTCAACTGTATAAAAGCTGAACCCTCTTGCGGCAACTTGGGATGCCTCTCCTATGAGTGGACACACTGTGTAGAACTTTCCAGTTGCCAGTACAGGTTCCCAAAACCCTTGCTGCAACCGGGGCTCCCCAGTGACTGTGGATCTGGATGTTGGTAAAATATTAATAGGGCAATTGGTGATGTATCTCTGCAACCAGGGCTCCCCAGTGACTCTGGACTTTAGTTACTTTACCCTGCTTATTCCCCCTGCCTCTAACCCTATAATTTAATTTCTGTGTTACCTTGAAATAGATAGTAAAGTAAGTCTATGCTTTTTATTGGTGTCTGTTTTCTTTCTGTTTGCCCTGTCAATTGGCAAAACAGCAGACCAAATTCCAAACATTGAGGTAGATGTTATGAGAGTTAATGTAAGACCTAACTTTTGAATAAGGAAGAAAATATGGATATGCCTGGTTCACATTAGCACCTGCACAAAGCTGTATGAAGTCAGTAAACAAAGTGTTAAAACTTATCATTGAAAACATCTTGACCAGACAATGAAGCAAGGAAGTAGTAGTCTTATCTAACTGTAAAACAAAGGACTCCATGTTTGTACAACTTAAAGTTATACATAACTTTAGTATAGGTGCACATACAAGCAAATTTTCTGCTGTGTCTCTAACCTCTACGGGACAAAACATGGTAAAATATAATGGATTTCAGTTTGGTCTGGCTAAGGTCAGAGTCACCAAGCTTTGAGGTTCCTTGATCTAAAATCCATATTGATGCATGCTAGGCAGCTGGATGGGCTTGTTTTTTGTACTAGGGAAGTTCTGGAGGTTGACTCCAGCCGGTAGCTAAACGCCCACACAGGCATTCACTCACTTCCCTTCCATGGTGTGACAGGAGAGAGAATAGAAAAAGCAAAAATGAAAAAACTCATGTGTCAAAATAAACATAGTTTAGAAGATGAAGGGAAAAGGGAGAGGGAAAAAAAAGTGATTCAGAGTCAGCCAGTCACCACCTCCCACAAGCTGACTGGTGCCTAGACAGTCTCTGAGCAGTAGCTGCCTTGGAAGTCAATGCATATTAGCTACACTCTGAAATGGCTCAGTGTTGATTGGGAAAAGAAAGAGAAATGTCTAAGTTCTGATTCACTGTGTGGCATAAATCAGACATAAGTGCCAACCTGCTGAGATGTAGGGACTTTTCCAATCAAAATAAAGATACTTTCTATGTTTTGTGGCCTTTGGGGCTATGGAAGATGTAGACAGGACCTCTCTGAGATGCAGTTTTGTTCCCCATGTTTGGTCCCCAGGTTAGGCATCTAAAACTTCATTAAATCTAACAACTAAATGGTCTGGAAAGGGACATTCCACTTCTAGCTCTAAAAATATCTGGTCTTTAAATACAGGACATCTTTTTTTAAAAAATTCTCTCTAAAACTCAAATCTAAATTCACAAACTATGTAGTAATGCAAACAATATTTCAGAAAGAGTTCTATAGTGAAGTCTATAGCTTCCCCTGGGTCCATAAGCAATAACAAATGATTCAAGTATTTTGACTCACCTTTTAAGTAATGATAGAACAAGGAAAAAGAGAATTGTCCTTCTGATTTTGGAAAAAGAGGTATGTTTTGTTAATAAGAAATAAACATCTTTGAAAAAAATATTTGGTGTAAAAGGTAATATTCCTTTGAACAGATGGCATGCTATGTTGGACAAGAATTTACAACTGTGTCTGAAACAATGTTACTGCAAAACTGTCTTGTTTTATCACCTCTTTTGTAGAGGCAGAGTACAATGATGGATCTTATCTGAACGTTAAATATCTAAGGCTGTTTGTAAAAAAACTATAATGGAAAAAAAAGTCATTTAATTAAAAAAAATGAAAACAAAAGAATCTTCATTGCACTTCCAGATGTTATCTTAATTGAATAATTTGCCTTATGTACAAAAATAGCAGATTTCTCCACTCAAACTCATGAAATAAAATGACCATTCCCTCCTCAGTTTCAGTCTTAAATTACTACATAACAGAAATCTCTGAAACAAAATGTTGCCATTAAAGATAAGAAATGTTTCCAAAGAAGAAAAAGAAAATATGAGAAAGATGTATTTGAGGATCAACTAATCTCTTTTTTTAGGTAGACTGTATTTCTGTAGGTGGTAAATTGAGCACCTTGTACAGTTTAAAATGAAAAAAATTGTCTGAGAATTTCTACTTCTTGTTCTGTTTGTAAACTGTGCAAAACTGTGAATTAATTGCAATTTTCTTGGTTATGTTTGTTATTCATAATTGCATGCCAAATAATGTCTGTGTAATTATGGGACCTGAACTGATTTATAAATGGCTCTTTGCTGGTGCTCAACATTTGACATGGACTGTGACTCGATGTTTTGAACTGCCTCCTTGCTTGATATGAATCTGACAGCTCTAGAGCTCTGGCACCACAGAGATCAGGGAGATCACTGCAGCTGAATAACAAATAAAGTATTTTTTTTTAAAGATTTCTTTTAATCTCTGCCACCAATGTGAAATACTCAGAAGCACCAAGAACAATACAAGTTTTAATAAAGAAAAAGAATAATATTCTTAGCAGCCCAGCCTCCCTTTACAGTTGCCCCTTTTACGTGCTAGATACCGGCACGTCTTCAGGATTGCTTTCTTCATATCCATTTAATGTCATTTAGTTTATTTCTATTATTCAAAACTGTCCATTTTCCCCAAAACTGAGATGATTTCTGTATTTGCCACATTCTTTACACTTGATTCTTCTCATTATACATTTATTTTCCTTTGGTTAATTTTTTTTCCTGCTTTGCCAAGCTTTTTGAGGCATGACTGACTATTAATCTGTATAGGGATAAAGATTTACCATTTTTCAGGATCTACTGAATCAAGATGGCAAAGAGCAAAACAGAATTAAAAAATATTAAGATGTACACCTTACTAGAATGATACTTGAATGGTAATAAACAAGACAGTAGTCTTTGAAGGTGACTTTCTCACGTATTAGAAGGTAGGAAATGAGAAATACAATCATGTGCAGAAGTCTAGAAAACTCCTTTTGCCATATAGAGTGATTCAATAAAATCTGCTAAGGAAATACTGTGGCTTTTTTGTGCCCCTGTGTGAAAAAATATCGTCCCTCTTTACCAAAAAATTAACTCCCAATCCCAATTCAAAAGCAAAAATTTCAGTCATCTGTTGCTGGTAAACAGTTTCTTACTTGGAATACTTGCATTGTATTGTCCATTTGCCAGGAGTTATATGTCAGTAAAATTTAGTGTATTAGTTTTACAGAATATTCAAGAAATAGATTAAACGTGTATATATTGATTTCTTTAAGGATATTAGACCTTATGAATAGCCTTTAGTAGTTCCTTTGATGACTCATCCATGCAGACTTCAAGGCTTAAAAGTAACAGTTTTAAGCTGTAATAATTGCTAAATGAAGTATTAGGGAACTAAATGTGAAATTAAGAGGCTTTAAATTACCTAGTAAATAAAAAATCATCAGTAATTTTCCCATGTCCCATTCTGAAGTTTTTTTGAGGAGAAAGAAGGGATAAAGAGTATCATTATTCAAAGCAGAAACATAATTCAGCCTTTTAAGCTTTGTTTTTTTCTGTTGTGTCCTGTCCATCCTCCCCTCCACCTTCAACCCTGCCCCAAAATTGGAGATATGTGGGAAAGAGAAGATTGTTTTAATCCTCTTGAAGGTTGATTACTGCTTGAATTTAACCTGGAGAGCCTTGCTTATTATGTTGAGTTATTCATATGCTCCACAGCCATCTGCTAGGGGGGAAAGAATATTGTCCAAGTCTTTGATTAATTCACCACTGATGTCCAGAGCCACAATGCTCTTAAGGGATGGGCAAGTGGGAAACATTTCTTCACACCCCTGAGTGCAGCTGTGTCAGTCCTAAAGACAATCCATCTCTTCATTACCACCTTGAACAAAAGTTATGTGTCTTTTGGCCATGAATCCTATTTAGATTTTCTTATAAAGGCCGTAAGAAAGTATCTAATCAATGTGAATGTCTGTTTTCAATGCGGAAGCTTCCTTGGTGACAGATAAGGTCTTTTAAAGGCAACATAAGTGTCCAGAGAGTCAAAGTACCCTATATTATTGAAAATTTTAAAGTGATCATCAATAAATAGGACTGAATGAAAATTCTCAGATCAGACATCTCTCACCACAAGAGGAATTATCACAAGTACACTAATCAGAATCGAAGACTTACTCATTTCTTCTTGGCTGAAATTCAGCTCTTATAAATGAAGAGTCATTCCAGTCAGTTACACTTTCAGAGGGAGAAGGGCAACTCCATTTGCTCATTCTGTAGTTAAAAAAAAAGAAAAAAAAGATAGAAATTTGTCTGAAGTCTACAAAGCAACAAAATGGCTTTTTCCCCTGGGGTCACTAAAGAAAAAAAGGCCTGAAAGAACTTTTTAAAAAGTGAAGAAAAAAATAAGTACTTAACTCCACCATACACAAATTCTGCACAGAATCCCACCCCAATTTTTTCTTCTGTGAGTAAAATTAGTTTTTCCTGGAGTTGGTGTTAGCCCTTAATTTTGAAGCTGAACTGAAAGAAAAAGAGTGGCAGGGTAGGATGTCAGAGACCTGGATGGAAGAACTGTAGAGAATAGATATCCAAAAAATATATATGAACACTGGAAAATTTGTAGGCCAAAGTTTCTGCCTATTTTCACACATATCGTAGAATCACAGAATCATAGAATATCTCAGGTTAGAAAGGATTCATAAGGATCATTGAGTCCAACTCCCTGCTCCTTGAAGAATGCCTAAATGTATATGACTAAAAGCATTGTCCAGATTGTCCTTGAAGACCTTGCATTCTGACAGGCATGACTTCATGATACATGCAGATCAGTTTATACATGATCCACAAACATTGTATTCTATGAGAATATGAAAGATTATTTTTTTCCAAACACTGCAGAAAACTGACTTGGCAAAATGCACAGGGTTTTTTTTCTGGGGTAAAACTAAAAAAACTGAGACAAAAAAAAATTAGCCTCTTCCCTGGTTAGTATTCCAAGCTACTAACAAAGAACGTTACAGATCCTTTCATCTAGAAGAGAATAACCTCAATTTTTCTGAACATACTTCAGTTGTATCAGTAGTACACTAACATTTCAAAATTTTAATTCTACATGATACATACTAAAATATATGATTGCTTTTTGCAGCTATATTAGTGAGAATGTGTTTACAAATATGCCATAACACCACACAACTAAATGGCTTGTGACTTTCCCAGAGTGGGAAACCACCTTTGTGATTTTCTTCTCATAGGACTTTCTTGTCCTATTGAGCAGTGAAACAGAAAAAAATAGTTCATGAGAAATAAATCTCTGACTTTATGCTGCCTTAAACCTTGAAAAAATATGAAAAAAGCTCTAATTTTAAAAAAGTCAAATTAATTGATCTTGTGAAATACAGAGGCCATTTACCCCAGTGTATTAGAGACATTAAAGAGAACACACAGAATACAGACTTCCACACTTCATTCTATTTTATGAGTTTACAAACATAAGCTATGGTACATCAGACTCAGACTTATTCCAATCAATTTAGTCTATAATGAGGAATCTTACAGCTTGTTAATTGAATCAAGAATTTCTTAAAATCTGAATTTCATCTACATAATGGGGCAAACACCCTGAAAACCAAGCACAAATACAGGCTGGGCAATGAGTGGACTGAGAGCAGCCCTGAGGAGAGAGACTTGGGGGTGCTGGTTGATGAAAAGCTCAATATGAGCCAGCAATGTGCAAGTGCAGCCCAGAAAGCCAACCGTGTCCTGGGCTGCATCAAAAGAAGCGTAGCCTGCAGGTCAGGGGAGGTGATTCTGCCCCTCTACTTGGCCCTCGTGAGATCACACCTGGAGTACTGTGTCCAGCTCTGGAGCCCCCAGACCAAGAAAGACATGGACCTGTTGGAAAGGGTCTAGAGGAGGGCTACGAAGATGATTAGAGGGCTGGAACACCTCTCCTGTGAAGACAGGCTGAGAGAATTGGACTTGTTTAGCCTGGAGAAGGCTCGGGGGAAACCCTATTGCAGCCTTCCAGTATCTGAAGGTGGCCTACAAGAAGGCTGGGGATGTACTTTTCACAAAGGCCTGCAGTGATAGGACAAAGGGTAATGGGTTCAAACTGGAAGAGGGTAGATTTAGATGAGAAATTAGAAGGAAATTCTTCACTTGGAGGGTGGTGAGACACTGGAACAGGTTGCCCAGGGGAGTTGTGGATTCTCCACCCCTGGAGGTATTCAAGGCCAGGTTGGATGTGGCCTTCTGTAACCTGGTCTAGTGGGAGGTGTCTCTGCCATTGCAGAGTGGTTGGAACTAGGTGTTCTTTGAGGTCCCTTCCAACCCAAGCCATTCTATGATTCTGTAAAGATTAAATTACTATTCTACTTTGACTTAGTACAAACTGAAGGCATTTACATTTCCTAAATTTTGAGATTACACAATTAAAAAAAACCCCACATGTACAGCACTGGAACATAGTGAAAGGAGCTTCTAGAGTTCTGGGTTTAAGCACACAGAAAAAAACAGGAAAAAAGTTTAAATCATAAAGGCAGCATGTGGTTTTTCCCTCCAGGGGTCAAATGCTAACCCTCTGCATTGCATTTAATTGATGTCATGTAAGATCACCATTCAAAACTTTGAACTCTACATCTCGCTGATCATGAAAGTTCTGTTTTGGTTTGCTTTTTTTTTTTTCATTTGAACAAAACAGTCTGTTCACAAAACCACAACCAACTGTTGTTGGTTTTATAGGTTTCCTGTAATTACTAAAAAAATATTCGTAACCATTTTATTTGTGATTCATCCATTAGAATGCATACAATTTACATAAATAGGTTTTGCTTCTATTAAAGTCCACAATAGGTTCCTGTTCCAGTCTTCACTTTGTGTTTTGAATCTGATTGAAAGAATAATTTAGAACTTGTAAAAAGGAAGTTCTTTCAGAATTATTAGAAAATGAACAATAAATGCATTTATTATCTTTGATAAGTATATAGCCATTTCCAAGAATTAAAATGACATCTTCTTAGATACTCCTTGGATACTCCTTGTCCAAAATTATAATTATAAAAAAATCTGTTACAGACATTATTTCTTGTTTTTTAACATAGATTTGTCACCAAAATAAACAAGGAATTATTGAATAGGATCTCCCTTGGTCATTGTTACTCATGAATGAGCTATGGTACGAGTATGTAGCACAACACTGTTGATAGGTTTGCAGGCCTCAGTAATAGCTTGCATGAGGAGTGCAGCAATGATGGATTTGAGTTAAAGCCTGGGGGAGGCAAGCATGGGAAGACTGCTTGGTTGCAGTCCAAAAAAGAGCTTAAATGCTTGTTACCTAGAGAATGGACACTCCTATGGGTTAGGATCAAAGCTAAGAGATATTGTGGTGAGCATCTGCTGCAGACTGATCACAAAGAGAAAATGAAGAAGGCTGAGGTACTAAGGTGCCTCAGTTTTTAACAGCAAGATCTGCTCCCCAGACTTCCAGCCTTCATGCCCACTGGGGAATCTTGGGAAAAGATGTGCTTGCCACAGGAGTGGAGGATCAAATAGGGCCTATGTAAATAAGATGGATTTATATAAGGCAAGAGAAGCAGATCTTCAAAAGCAAAGGGAAGCGGATGTAGGGAACCACAAAGCAGGGCCAGTTTGAATCAGGTTTGCCCATGGCCACTTCTGTTTGAGCTTTGAATATTGGCAAAGATGGAGTTTCTACCACTGCTCTGAGAGCCCATTACAGTGTTTGACCACCCTCACAGAAAGATACTTTCCCTTATACTGACTTGAAATTTCATTAAAATTCAAGTAAAAGTGAAGGTGTCTGAGAACAGCCAGCACAGATTCACCAAAGGGAAAGCTATGTATAATGAAACTGATGATTAAATGATTGGCTTTGGGGTCTAGGGCAGAAGGCAACTTTTGTCTATGGTAGGGATTTTAGCACAGTATCCTATTGTATCCTGTTAGCCAAACAGAGGAGATACTAATTGGATTGTGGAGTGCTACATGGCTAAAAACCAACTTGACTGTCAGATTTTAAGGGTTGTGGCAAACGGTTCAAATATTGCCTGGAAATTACCTAAAAGTTGTATTACTTAGAGGCTGAGGGGGCCAATACTTTTTAATATCATCATCTTCAACTGGGATGATGGGAGTGAAGACACCCTCAACAAGATTGTGAATAGCACCAAACTGAGGGGAGGTTTTGGTACCCAGGACAGAGGATTGCTGCTTAGTGGACCCCCAACAGGCTGGAGGTATGAGGAGCAACAAAGGAACTTCCTCTTAAACATTACTCCATGAGACTAGTTGAACACTAGACGAGGTTATTGGAGAAGATACAGGTGTCTTGGATCAGAGAAAAACCAAATGAGAGCTCAAAATAAAAGACACACAAAGCAAAATATTTGGAAGAATATATTCTTGGCTAGAAAACTCTGCTATTACTTTTAAACCTCTGTCTTCAGAGCTTATATTTTTAAAATATATAGAAAATTGTAAGGGTATCATTCCCACTTTCTTATTATTTAAAATTTTATTTTCTTGGGAGTCAAAGAATAAATGGGAAAGTCTGTTTAAATCACTTGGCTATGTGTGAAATCTCCAGGCTATTAAATTTATGTATCTGTTATTGCAATATATTTTTCTCAAGCACAGTATATAAGTAAAATTAGTTGTCACAAAAAGAAAGATGACCTGCAATGTAATTTTTCTATGAAATATTCAATTTCTTTTACAGTCTTCATCCCAGCAGGGTTTCAGTATTTTTAATTTCAAGCAGGAGAAACATATGAACATCAGAAACTACAGAACAATCTTTTCTGATATGAAAAGGAGTAAAATGAAATTTCCATGTTGTTGGAACCTATAAATACCAGTGCCAACATATAAATAGGTTTCAAACTCCTTGAAAGTATTATTGGTTCTTGGATCTGGTGGCTGCTGGGTTTTCATAATTTTTCTTTTCCTCTTCAACTTGTACATGGTCAAAGTACATATGAAAAGCATTAGTTGGTAGGATGGTGCTGAAATCACATTTGTGAAGATGTGGAAGGCATAAAATTCAGAACAGGTGTCTTTATCCGGGTAGAAAAATTACACAAATCCTGCAAATCCATGTTTTCTTTTTTTCCCTTCAAAACAGGGCAAAATTGAGAACATTTACATCAGTCCTGCGTTTCCCACTGGGCCTTCCAGAAATAATATAAAATAACTGCAGAATCCACAGTATTGTAAGTCTGAAGTCCAAATGACTGTCTTAAGAACATCTACTAAACAGAAGGATAACATTTGGAAAGATACATGGATAGCACTGATACTGTTCTGACTGTCTGGGAGATCAGTAGGCAAATCTGGCTGTATGTTTTCCTGCAGTATCCAGCCAGGAAGCACAGTCTCACAGGCTAGCACTGTGGCATCTTTTGGACAAACCACGTCCTTTTGGGACACAAATCTAGGTAAATTACATGCTTACCAGAGCTTCTAGGATGAAAATGTAAACAGAAAAGCATCTGGAGAATTTCAGTCTGAAATGATGGAAGGTAACATAAAAAGAAAACCCCGTGGTAAGACATTAACAATGGTTTATAAATCTCAGTATTGTTTGCCTTACATTTCTATATCACACCAGTGTCCACACAAAAGAGTGGAATAGGCAAAAGATGATCAGTTTCCTTGTTTTTCCACTGGCTTCTTTCGGTATTCTTTAAGGCTGCATATGTTTTATGTTTTGTCTGGAAAAACTGAAAGAAAACAAAGCAATAGTACCTAACTCAAACAAAATACAATAAATACATATGGTAATATGTTTTAAGTGTCCCTCAGTAGTCACAAACTGTCTTCAAAGGTTAATAGCATGCCAAATCATCAAAAACTGTTATGAAATAATTAACAAGTCTAGTAATTACAATCTATCTGTGAACATCATTGTTCTGTTTTTCTGAGCTAATAGTTAAGTTTATCTCATTTCTTTGCCCATACTGTTGGTGACATAGTTTTGTTGTATTTTTTATGGTCATTAAAAATATTACCTATTTTAACAGATATTTTTAGACTGTCTTCATTATTTGACAGTTTTGACAGACAGTATTGATTTGGCCGGCAACTGTGGCTAACCAGAAGGGGACAATGTGACAGTTTTATGTAACAAAAGGCACAGTGTCATGTCAACTGAACTAAATGTTGTACAAAGTGACAGCAGGACAAAAACGCCTTTCAGACTTAATTTTCTGCTTCATTTTTTCTACCATCAATACATAAGGCAGTGCAGTAGGTGACACAAATTAGCAGGATAGAGCAAAAGGTCTATCCCTGCTTCTGTTGCTATACTTGACTTCTTTCCACTAAGGTAACCAACAATTATTTTTAAGGTGAATGAAAAGGAAGAGCAGCTTATAGTGATCAACCTACCCCTTTAGGAGAAAATACATCCCTTATCAGGATTCTTTATATGTTTCTCCTAGGTGGCTTTTTGGAAAAGATGAAAGAAAAAATCCCCCATCTGCTAGGTCATGCCTACAAGACACATTCTGTCAAGTCTTAAAAGCAACAAGAGCTTTGCCTGTGGGATACCTATAATTATTATGCGGAGAGGCCTTGCGCCTGCTGTAGCTCATTGTTCTGCTAACGCAACCCGAATGAGAACAGTGGCTCCAGGCTGTGAGTTGATAAAGTGCAACTTTTCGATTTTGCTCTTCTATGGCTCTAGTATTGTACAGAGTCTGTGAGTGACATCTTTGGCCTTCCTTTGGGCTGAGCAGATTGAATCTGTCACGCTGAGTTAAACAATGACTAGGGGACACAACCTTAGCAGGGCCTGTCATTTTTTCCTACTAATTCAATCTACATTTAATCAATGAAAGTAATTTCTTGTTTGTTTAAATCTCATATCCAACATATCTAGAGGATCCTGAAGTAGTGTACCTCCACTCTGACCTTCTCACCTTTTTGAACCTGGACTAGTATATCAAGAACGAGATTAGTGAAAATTGCACATTGTAAAGTTGTCATGATCCTCACTATACATTTAGTCTCCTTTTATGTTTATATATAGCTATATGAGTGTCATCTTAGAATTCAGCTTTCACACAGATTCAATGAAAAAGAAGTTAGCTAGACTTATACCTCCCAATGGCATTGCAATGCTAGGAATTATAATGCACCCTCATAGAGGAGCATACATACGTATTCAGTGATTGTCCACATGTGTGTCTCCTGTGTAAAGGTACTAATGTAAGGATATTTCTTGCTAAGTACAGGCTATCACTGTTATTGAAAGTAGCCAGTAGTGACTTATGCAAGTTCAAGGACTTTATTGATCGGTTTAGCTGGTCTTAATCAAAATCTGTCTTCCTTTCCACTCATAGTGATTAAATAAGTCTAAGAGAGCCTGACATCAAGTCTTTGACTTTTTATTGGTTCTCAGCAAGTGCTGTGCTCAGCATTTCAGGAGCCAGCAGTTGCCAGGCAGGAAGGTAAAAACTCAAGGAAAGTTTGAAAAAAAAAATCTGAATCTACAGGGCAAGTTTAACATATCAAGCAGAACCAAGAGCCTAAGTACAAGCTGTCATGCTTTCCGAATGGTTTATTTTCTTTTTAATAAATGACACCTTTTGAACAGACTAGAAGAAGGAAACCAGTACTTGTCTGATCAAAAATATGAGTGGGAAAAAAGCAGTGGTTTTAAATATATTCCATATTTTAATCTCATTTTGCTTTCAAATTTTTCCCAGTTAATCTAGAAAGAGAAACAATCCAACAAAGGGATCAGCTATAACTTTTTTAGGCAATACACGTATTAAAAATGTATAATATCTATAGTTTATATATTTACATACAAATACTTTTCTAAAGGCATGAGCAGAAATTGAAAACATGTTCTCTATCTGATTATTCCCTTTGAGAATTTCTTTCATAAAATCATAATATACTAAGTTGGAAGATACCTCAAGAGCCAGACAAGCACTGAGTAGAGCAGCATGGTGATCTCTTTATCTCTGCTGGTGATGCCCTTGTTGCTGCAACCCAGCATCCTATTGTCATTCTTTGCCACAGCAGCACATTGTTCACTCATATTGAGCTAGCTGTCCACCAGGAATCCAATGTTTCTTTCCACAGAGCTGCTGCAGAGCGAGCTAGAGGCCAGTCTGCACTCCTGGGTTATATTTTCCCATGTGCAAGACCTTACACTTGCCCTTGTTGAACTTCATAAGATTCTTTTTAGCCCACTCTTTCAGTTTACCCAGTTCTTCCTGTAGGGTGGCTCTCCCTTTTGAAGTGTCCATTTCCCCACTTAGTTTAGTATCATCATCAAACTTCATCAGGTTACACTTGATCCCATCATCCAGATCACTTAAGAAGATAGTAAACAGCATTGGGCCCAATATCAACCCCTGGGGAACCCACTTCTGACAGGTTGCCAGTTTGAAAAGGAGCTATTTACCACTGTAGTGGGTTAACCTTGGCTGAGCGCCAGGTGCCCACCAAGCCACTCTATCACCCCCTCTTTCCTTCCCCTCTCCCTCCTCAGCAGAGCAAAAAGAAAGGGGAGGAAAATAAGATGAGAGACAAAAAAAGCAGTTTAATAATAATAGAAACAAAGCCAAGCAAATGCTCTCGTGGAAGCAAAGGAAAACAAAGTTTTATTCATTACTTCCCATCAGTAGGCGATGTTTGGCCACTCCCTGGGAAGCAGGGCTCCAAGACGCGTAGCAGTTGCTCTGAAGGACAATGGAACGGCCCCCCCCTCCTCCCCCTTCTCCCTAGGATTATAGCTGAGCTGACGCATGCCATATGGTATGGAATATCCCTTTGGTCAGTTCGGGTCAGCTGTCCTGGTTGTGTCCCCTCCCAAGATCTTGCCCACCCCTTTCCACTGGGAGGGTGAATGTTGGGAAGAGCTGTGTGAGCCTTGCTCAGCAGTAGTCACAACACAGGCATGTTATCAGCACCCTTCTAGCTCCCAGCACAAAACACTGCTGCTATGTGGAAAACCATCTCAGCCAGACCCGCTACAACCACCACACCCTGGGTGTGGCCTGTCACACAGACTACTTGTCTAGACCATAATGCATCAGTTTCTCCAGGAGGAAGCTGTGGGGAACCCTATCAAAATCCAGGTAGACAATGTCCACTGCTTGCTCCAAATAAACTAAGCAAATTAACTTTGTGGTAGAAGGCTATCAGGTTTGTCAAGCATGATTTGCCTTTGGTGAATCTGTGCTGGCTTTTCCCAATCAAGTGCAGCATTTGACTTGTGATAGCACCCAGGTTGATTTTTTCCATAACTTTCCCAGGGGCTGAAGTTGGTGATAAATTCACCAATCCTGCTTAGCAGTGGACCAATATTTTCCTTCTGTTTCTGCTTGGTTTTTATGTAGCTGAAGAATCCTTTCCTGTAGTTTTTGACATCTATGGCTGTATTGGTTTAGTAAGAGCTGCGGCTGCGGCTGGAGCCGTGGCCACGCCGCTCCCCACCCCCTCCCCTCTGCCATGGGCTGCGGACAGAGAAAGAAAAAAAAAAGGTTTAAAAGTGCCTTTTTGAGTTGAGATAAGGAAGGTTTAATAGATATATATATATACATATATATAAAAACAACTTATAAATAGCACTTTGCAGTTAACAAGAACAATATTAACAGTGAGAAAAGAGCAATACAAAAAGAAAACAATACCGGGACAACAGCAACAGACCGAACCTCAGCGAAAGCAGCTCAGACATGAACTGAACCCCAACCGAACTGGCCCCCAACAGAACTGGCCCCAGGGCATGACGTCAGCATGGTATAGAATAACCTGGCTCCACTAAAATTAACTCTGTCCTGGCCAAACCAGGACATTATCCACCCCTAATTCTATACCATCTACGTCATGCCCCGCAGGTATTTAGCAATCAAAAGAAATATAATACAGTTTACTGGCCATTTTCCCCCAAAATTAAGTCCTCCTGAGGCACACACCGGACTTCTCCATCCTCTTGCATCACCCACCAG
>JAVFHW010072690.1:0-46738 GCA_032159205.1 Eurystomus glaucurus suahelicus
AACTGATCCCTAACCCAGTCTTCACTGACTAGTGGAGAGTCTTCCCTCCTCCAGGCTTCCTCTTTTACATCCGAGGTCTGGAATTCACAAGGGCTGGTCTTCGGATTAAAGACCGAAGCAAAGAAGGTATTCAGCAACTCTGCCTTCTCTGCATCCTCGGTTATCAGGGCTGCCACCTTATTCAGCAGAGGGCCCACACTTTCCCTGTTCTTCCTTTTGCTACTGATATATTTGAAGAAGCCCTTTTTGTTCCTTTGTACTCAAATCAGTGTCCTGGTTCTTCTTTATGTGTTCCTCTCTGTTTTCTAGACTAGATTATGTGAATATGACCTTTTTATTGATGCAGTGAATATGTGGAAACATAGTTTATAGTAGCTTCTATAGCTTTTAGTAGCACTATTTTTCTTTTAATATTACTATTCCTTACAGGTTTTATCTTCCAACTCTTTATTTGATATCTTTACCTAATACTAACAAAGCTAGCCCAACTTCTTCATGACAGTATTTTGAATAAAAAGGTAAATTCTGTTTTTGTCATAGGTGAGGCTCTGGATGTAGATGTGCATATGCTTTGAATAAAGCATATTTCTGTTGGCTTTGTCATTGCACATTACACATGTAACTCCGTACATATGTATATTATTTTTTTTCCAAAGGGATGGTATTAGTATAATTGTTTGTCAAAGGGAGTCCATAATTTTCAGTGATAGAATATCTTCAGTGATTAATATCAGGAGAACTATTTTGTGAAAAAAGAATAGGGTATAGTTTTTAGACAAGATATGACAAAGCCATATAAAGCAATTATTTTCCTACACGTATGGGAGGAAAGGGAAGTGAGTTATCTGTGGATTAACAGCTTTGGTACTATGAAGGAAGAGCGACTTCTTTGTTCCTTCACGACTTGGTCAAAGGTGGTCTATGTGTTCTCTGACAAGAAGTTCTGATGATCTCCGAAGGAAATGACTACATGGCACAGATACAAAGGTAGAATAATACTATTTTTGATTTCTTTTCCCAAAGCTGGATTAGAAGAGATGTTGAAATGCAGCCTTGCTTTGGAAAACCAAACTAAAATAGTTATTGAATTGGATTAGAGCTTTTTTGGTCTACCGCAGGAAAATTCAATGTAACCTACTCAACAAGCTATACTTGAATCTAAATCACAGCAAACTGCAAACAGAAATGCAGAGACTGGAATTATCCCAAATGTGTAACTCTTCATTTTCAGCTTCCTTTAGATAGTCACAACATATAATATCTGAAGTTTTAAGGAGAAAATGAATCACTCTTGACACTTCAAAGTTAATTCTAAATATCTTAAGGGGTTGAAGTGGGTGATTCATTCAAGAATACATGCAAGTTATAGAGTGCATGTTTTTGTTACCGTAAGTAGGTAAAGAAGGAATTGGTAACATTTTGGGAAGGGAGGCCATCCAGAGGGACGTTTGCAGGCCTGAGAAATGGGCCAATGCAAACTGCATGACTTTCAACAAGTCAAAGTGAAAGGTCCTGCATCTGGGTCAGGCCAACCCCAGGAAGAATTACGAACTGGCTATGGAGCTGGTTGAGAGTAGCCTTGAAGAGAAGGACTTGGGGGTGTTGATTAATGAGAAGCTCAACATGAGTCAGCAGTGTGCTCATGCAGCTCAGAGGGCAAACTGTATCCTTGGATGCATTAGGAGGAGTATGGCCAGCAGACCAAGGGAAGTGATTCTCCCCCTTTACTCTGCTCTTGTGAGACCCTATCTTGAATACTGTGTCCAGTTCTGGTGTCCCCACCATAAAAGGGACATAGATCTTTTGGAACGAGTCCAGAGGACTACTACAAAGATAATCCAGGGGCTGGAGCATCTCTGCTATGAGGATAGGCTGAGGGCACTGGGATTGTTCAGCCTGGAGAAGAGAAGGCTCTGGGATGACCTTATAACTGCCTTCTAATACCTGAAGGGAACCTACAAAAAGGCTGGAAAGGGACTTTTCATAAGAGTGTCCAACAACAGGACAAAGAGAAATGGTTTTTAATTGAAGGAGAGTACATTTAGATAAGTCTTAGGAAGAAGTTCTTCAGTACGAGGGTGGAGAGACTCTGGAATAGATTGCCTGGAGAGGTTGTGGACACCCCTTCCCTGGAAGGGTTCAAGGCCAGGTTGGATGTGGCCTTGAGCAACCAAGTCTAACTGAGAGGCATTCCTGTCCATGACAGGGAGGTCGGATTAGATGATCTCTAGGGTACCTTCCAGCCTAAGCCGTTCTATGATTCTATTATTTCAGCTTCTCATTATTTTTGTGGTTATACATAGTAGCTTTCAGTGAATAGATGTGGTAATGTTTTGCAAATGTCCTTTGGCCTATTTCAGTCTTTGGTGAGTGTGTGCTCTTTTGTGTATGTTGATAGTGGCTCATACTGTATAACAGCCTGTGGTGCACTAAAGGCTATTCATAGGCTAGGGAAGTTGGGTTTCAACTCATCTTCATGAGTTTCTTTCCAAAGACTGCAGGATTATAATCGTGTCTATGAGGGAGAAAATTATCATGGTAGATTTATTTAGGGTTCTATGCACAGTGTATTTTAAGTTCAGACCTTGGAATCTGTGATAATTTTACCTTATAAGACCTAAACTGGAGAAATAAAAATAATGGTATTTCATATTAGGTACATTGACACTTTTTTTTTTAACTTTAAACTTTTAACGTCTACCTTCATTATTTTATAATCAATGAAACTTCCTGTATTTCAGATTTTCTTTTAAAAAAAAGAACAGTCATTATACAACTTGCATTAAATGAAAGATTATCTTCATGCCAAAAGCTTGAAAACTTTGTATGAAAGGTCCTAGATGGTCATTGATGTCTGAACATTTATTGTGCCAATTAACCTTTCAAAATGGCATCCATTGTGTCACAGTATCAGCTCAGGATATTCTTCCTGAAGCAGGGCTCTGTAATGCATTACAGGCATAGAGCTTTGAAGTTTGATCCAGCATGGTTTAAAAAATCTTTACCACTTACAGACTGAACACGCTCCCTCCAAATGCTGTAATCAGCATTAGATGAAAAGGAGCAAGGAGAAGATCTTACCCTCCTTTGCCAGTCCTAGGAGGGAAAGGATTGACCTTTGTGTTTGAAGGAAAAAAAAGTAGGGTTATCAAGAGGCTTGCTAATGATGAACTGCATGAAAAACTTCCCTGCAAACCAAAATAAGGTATTTTGATTCCCAAATAGATATTTTTTAATGATGACTAGTTTTTTGTGGTTCCTGCTCAATGTACTGACTATTGCAAATAGCCCATTCAGGCTATACTGTAGGCTGACAAATCTTCTGCTGCTGTTTGTTGTAGATAGTATATGTAGATGGTATAAATAATCAGTCTTCGTTGATGATTTCTCTATGGCATCTTTGTGTCTAAATCCCTTTATCATAGAATCATACAACGTTTTAGGCTGGAAGGGACCTCCAGAGGTCATCTGGTCCAGATGCTCCCTACACAAGTAGGGACATCTCTAAGTAGGTCAGGTTGCTCAGACCCCCATGAAGCCTGACCTTGAATGACTCCAGGGATGGGGCCTCCACTGGGCAGCCCATTCCAGTGATCTATCACCCTTGTGTTAAAGAACTTTTTTCTAATATCCAGCATAAATCTGTCCTTTCCTAGCTTAAAACTATTACCCCTTGTCCTGTCATTACAAATGTTTTTAAATAGATCCTCCCCTTCCCTCCTGTAGGCACCCTTCAGGTACTGGAAGGTCAGTTATAAGGTCCCCCCAGAGCCTTCTCTTCTCTAGGATGAACAGCTCCAACTACCTCAGCCAGTCTTCATAAGAGAGGTGCTCTATTCCCCTGATCATTCTGGTGGCCCTCCTCTGGACACGTTCCAATCCATCCACATCTTTCTTGTCCTGGGGGCTCCAGAACTGGACGCAATACTCCAGGTGAGGTCTCACTAGGGCAGAGTAGAGGGGCAGAATCACCTCTCTTGATCAGCTGGTCACAGTTCTTTTGATGCAGCCCAGGATGAGATTGGCCTTCTGGGCTGTGATTGCACATTGGTGGCTCATATCCAGTTTTTCATCCACCATTCCCTTTCCACAGGGCTGCTCTCCAGTGTATCCTCTCCCAGCCTATACTGATAATGCTGTTTACCCTGGCCTATGTGCAGGACCCTGCCTTTGGCCTTGTTGAACCTCATGAGGTTCATCTGGGCCCACCTCTCCAGCTTATCCAGCTCCCTCCGGATGGCATCCTGTCCCTTTGGTGTATCAACTGCACCACCCAGTTTGGTGTCATCAGCAAACTTGCTGAGGGTGCCCTCAATGCCACTGTCAATATCATTTATGAATACATTAAACAACACTGGTCCCAGCACAGACCCCTGGAGGACACCACTCGTCACCTTCCTCCATCTGGACACTGAGCCATTGACCATCACTCTCTGGATACGACCATCCAACCAGTTCTTTATCCGCTGCACAGTCTACCCATTGAACCCATAATCCTCCAGCTTTGAGATAAGGATGTTGTGGGGGGCTGTGTCAAAGACCTTGCAGAAGTCCAGATAGATGACATCTATTGGTCTTCCCTTGTGGACTGATGCAGTCACTTCATTGTAGAAGGTCAACTAGGCTGGTCAGGCAGGACTTGCCCCTAGTAAATCCGTGTTGACCACCCTGGATTACCTCCCTGTCTTCCATGTGCCTTAGCATGTCCTCCAGGAGGATCTGTTCCATGATCTTGCCAGGCACAGAGGTGAGGCTGACAGGTCAGTAGTTCCCAGGGTCTTCTTTTTTACCCTTTTTAAAGATGGGCATGATGTTTGCCTTTTTCCAGTTGCTAGGGAGTTCACCTGACTGCTAGGAGTTTTCAAATATTATAGAGAGTGGCTCAGCAACTGCATCAGCCAATTCCTTCAGTACTCTGGGATGCATTTCATCAGGTCCCATAGACTTACTTATGTTCAGGTTCCTCAGGTGGTCATGAACCTTGTCCTTGCTTAGAGTGAGAAGGACTTTGTCTACCTGCTCCCTGTCTTGCGGGTCATCAAGTTCAGGCCTGTGAGGAGAGAGATTACCAGTGAAAACTGAGGCAAAAAAGTTGAGTACCTCAGCCTTCTTCCTGCCTGTTGTTACTGCTTTGCCATTATTCATCACCAGGGGTGGGGCTACACCTTCTTCGGCCTTCCTTTTCTGATTTAGATACTTGTAGAATCCCTTCTTGTTTTTCTTTGTTCAGCTTTGTTTTGCCAAGTTGAGCTCTACCTGCACCTTGGCCTTCCTGTGTCCCTACATAACTGGGCAGTGTCCTTGTATTCCTCCCAGGACACCTGTCCCTGTTTCAACTGTTTGTGCAGTTTCATCTTGTTCTTTAGTTCAACCAGCAGTTCTTGACTCAGCCATGCCGGTCTCTTTCCTTTCTTGCTGGATTTCCTGCACGAGGGTTTTGAGAGCTCTTACGTTTTGTGGAAAGCCTCCTTAAAGATCTGTTGGCTTTGCTCCTTCATCCCTGCGGACTGCCTCCCAAGGGGTCCTATTGATCAAGGAATTGAAGAGCTGGAGGTTTGCTTTCCTAAAATTTAGGGTGCTGACTTTGCTTTTCATCTGTTCACTGTCCTTTACCCCTTAGGACAGTGAACTGAACCAGTGCATGGTCACTGCAGCCCAGGCTGCCTCCAGTCTTGATGTCCCCAGTGAGTTCACTTGCATTGGTCACCATTAGGTGTAATATCACATCCCCTCAGGTAGGGCTGTCGATTACTTGCTTTAAAAAGTTGTCATCCAGGCACTCCAGGAATCTCCAGCTTGCCATGCTACTTTTCTAGCAAATGTCAGAGTGGTTAAAGTCCCCCAGCAGGATGAGAGCCTGTGAGTGTGATGTTTCCTGGAGCTGGAGTGTGAAGGCTTCATCAATAGCCTTCCCTTGATCAGGCGGCCTGTAGTAGACACCAACCACAAGACTCCCTTTGTTGTCATGATCCCTAATTCTTACCCATAGGCTCTTAACCTTCTCATGGCTATTCTTCAGGGACAACTCTTCTCAGTTTTTCCATTCCTTAGCATAGAGGGCAACATCCCCATCCCTTCTCTGTGCCTGTCCCTTCTAAATAACCTGTAGCCTTTGACAGCCACACTCCAGTTATAGGATTCATCCCACCAGGTTCCAGTAATAAAAAAGTATTAACATGTTTTAGATTAAAAAGAGTGAGAGGCATATCATCTAAGTATTTATTACTATAATACCGTATGTAGTGACAAGGTCTTGGGGTAATAGCAAAATTGATCCAAGAATAATGTGGCTGCTGAATTCCCCTGGAGTATATTGCCTCAATGTTGAGAAACCACCCATGTTTTATTTCCTTACAGCTGCAGAAAGGGCAATTGTTTACCCCTACAACCTGTGGACTGGACTTCTAGAAAATCATAACACATAAGAATTTGTAAAATAAAGGAAAATGAGCTAGTGAATAGCTATCACTTAGAGACATTTAAACTGGCAGAAAATGAGATGCTGAAATTGAGCAGAATTATCTGAGACACCCGAACATTTAAAAGTACACTTCATGTGGTCTGCCTTCAGATTCCTCCATCAGCTTTGATCAAGTGCTTACTGTGGATTTTTTTCTTTTTTTTTGAAAAGTCCTGATGGTTAATATGACAACACTATGTTTTGCCTAGCGGGTATTAAAAAGTGGCAGATTGTGTATCAGAGTTAGTGTTTCTCAGCAGGAACCACCCTCAGAGCAAGAAGTTCAGGCAAAGTGTTAATCAGATTTGATGGCCTTTTGCATGAGCACTTCAGTCTTTATTATTCATCTAATTTATCTAAAATTGCATTTCATCTCCTTGGCATACAAAGACAAAGCTCTAATTTCCCTGACAGCCTGCTCTAAGATGTAGAAGTGGCAGTAGAGAAGAAAGAATAATCTGCTTTCACCTGCAGCAAATTAGTTACAGTTCTAACAGAAAGAAGTAACAGCACAAGCTGACTGTGTTACAATAGTTTCTTTATGTGATGCTAACTTAGACTTGCTCAGTAATAACTACAAAATAAAGTTTAATAAAGAGATCCTGTTGTCCCAGAATTTTTCTGCTTGGGTTGCTCATCTGTATTTTGCTTGCTGGACAACAGCATTACAGTTCTCAGGTGGCTGCTGCTGTGTAGAGAATAAGTTGGGAAATTATGTCACAATGATCTCTAGAAATTCTGGATGCCCAATGTTGTTGATTGGAAAAACTTCTCTCACACATAAGTAGCCAAATTTGGTTTTCTGCAATAGAGGCATTTCTGCCTACTTACTTCGTACCTTGCAGAACCCAAAGGAAGTGGGTAGGCTCCTTCACAAAAGAGAAGCTTTTGAGGAACAGTACCAACCTCCTTCCAGCTTTGTAGCAAAAGCAACTTCTGCCATCACTAGCACAGTAGAGAATATATGCTTTCTTGAATAAGAAGTCATCATATGCTGTGATGTAATAGTGACGGGGTGTTTGATATACACAAGCAAGTGCAGAGCTTTGCATTTGATTTGGTTGTACACAGCAGTGCTGCTTGTTTCCACAGAGATCATTTAAGAAAATCTTGAAATACTGTTTATTGACCTTTCACACTGCCTTTGTAGGTTTCCCAGATAGGATCTTTCTTTCTCTGTGATAAATAGAGAGTTCAGAATGTTTTTTGCTGGATTGCTTTTCTTTCTGGAGGGTGTTTTTAAGGAAGTTTTGGGGCACACTGAATTGTTTAGCACAGCGATCCAACAGAAGTGAGTGGTATTTTGTAAGAGAAAGGTTTCTTGCAGAGAAGATGGTATTTACAGGCTTATGAAGCTTGCCCAGATACAAGCCATTCTATTAATATTTCTGCCCTCCATCACCTTAAACAGCAACCACACCTTTCCAAATCTGTCAGAAATAACGTAATCAAATCAGAACTGTGTTGGAAATCAGGGTGATCTATCATCCTGTCCTAAATATAGTGTGTCTGATTAATACATGCATGGCTCCCCTTTTCCTCTTGGAGTTTGGCTTTAACAACAGCTGTGTAGCCTGCATCCCTTCTGAGTTACAGACTGTTCTGTATCCCAGATTGTGCATCATTTTACAGAGAAAGCACCTTCCCTGTGGTGCCTTTCAAGACAAAATGAGTTGCACCTACTCAACAGGTCAGCAGGAATTGGACAGGAGTGTATGCTGGGTCTTGGCACCTGCTAATGGAAGAGCTTCAGAAAACTTGCCTGCTCTTAGAGCTCACCTGTTTTAGATAAGTGCCCTGTAACTGATTACCAATGGAGAGGTTATTTTGGCTATTGTTTGTATGACTATATAGTTGTTATACTATCTTATTTTATTGCGTGCAGCATTTGTCAAAAACCTGCATTATTGACGCACAAGCTGCTGGAGATTAAAATGCTTATAGTGAACATCACATAAAGCCTTCAATGTTCGAGAATGTAAACAAAATGACACTCTTTTTTCTTTTTTTTTTTTTTAAATTAAACATGCCAAAGCTTATCTGTTCTGGCTAACTTCCGTGTCTCAAAACTGTAGGAAGTCAAAGCTAGACACATAAAAATTTATTTCTGTTAAAGCTGTAGTTCAGTTAGCGCTGTTTATAATTGCCACCATACATGCTTCTTGATGGATCTTTCATTTTGTCAAGACATATTTGGACATTATTAATAATTGTTTCTCAGAGATACTGTTCACAGATACAGACATGCAGTGCATTGATACTGATAGAAGTGCTAAGGCCAACTCTTAAGTGCTACCAGAACTGTATGGGGTCTGCAGCGTGTGTAAATTCCAGCTGACTTATTAAGTTCTGGTTCCATTTCAAACCTGAGACAAGAAAAAGGAAAAAAACCTCTTAACCTAAAAAAAACCCCTTATCTTTCCATGTTTACTTTCCCTTGACTTTTCTTATCTTCTTGCTTTGATACAATTATATGCCAAGGATGTTGTCACAAGAGCAGTTACTGGCTTGTGTTGCAAAAATATATTGCCTACTCAAAATATTCAGACATACAGTGAATGATGAACCACCATGAGGCCTTCCTCCTACTGTATGCTTGCAAAATGAATGTGGTATTTCATTCAGCTCTGCACAGTAGGAATCTAAGTAGGAAGAGCCTTTAATTCATCAAAGCTTTAATATAACGAGTAACTGAGGGAAAATAGGCCATTGCTTGGGGATTTTGGTATAGAGCCCAGAATATAACTTTTATGTATGTATTGCCTTTCCGCTCCCCCCCCCCCCCCCCCTCCCCCCCCACACACCCTTTTTTTAAAAAAAAAATCTTAAATTTCTAACTTTGGCAAAAGTGAAATAATTTCAAAAGATTATTCTGATAGAAAAAACTGCCAAAGATAGTATCTTTGGCAATGATAGACTCTGGTAGATGATCTTATGCTCTAGCAGACAATGGGAGAATGAGGGATCTGGAGATAGTGTCAAGCTTTGCTGTTGGTACAATCACTGTCTTGGCATTGGAATAAATATCTGTTTGCCTTCCTCATGGAGGAACAAAGTGTTGCTGATTTTATTTATGAGCTGCTAGAGATCTGGTGGAAAACATTCACTAAGCTAAGCATTCTTGTGATTTTTTTTCCTCAAAAGCATCTCTAACAGTGGATTATTTCCCAGAAAGCAGTAAAGCAGCTGTGGTGAACCAACCACATGATTTTTCTGTCTTATTAAAACAGTGAGTAAAAAACTCTATTTCCCATAAATCTATTCTGCAATTCCTATAAATCCTCCAGGAAATCGGAAGTCTGATAACATCAATCATAAATTTTGAAAAAGTAAATAATCGCTTTCTTTTCCATCTCACTGTACAAAGGGAGCACATCGCTCCTGCTGAGTGTACCCCCCCCCACCTCCCTCCGCCGCTGCCAGAGAGAAGCGAGGAGGGGGGGGGAAACTAAACTGAGCTGTCAGCGCAGCCTCCTGAAGAAACCAAGCAGCCGGACAGAAGGGAGCAGCCGCCGCGAAGAGCCGCCAGACAGAACTGCTGACTCCCACTGCTCTAGGAATCCGGGGGAGAGAAAGAAGTCGTGAGCCGCCGCTGGCCGTGAGTTGTGTAATCGCTGCCACTGCCGTGAGCCGCCGCTGCGAGCCAAAACTGAAAGAATCCAGAAAAAAAGCTGCAAGCTGCAGCAAGAAGAAAAAACGGCAACAAGAGGCCATTGGAAGCCGCGTGCTGCAGAAAGCCACGCCGCAGAAGGCCGCGTCGCCAGAAAAAGCTGCTCCAAGCTGGGAGCACCATACTGAAGAAGAAGTGGTGCCGAAGAAACTGCACCGAAAGTTGCGTTGCCAGAAAAGACAAAGCCAATGCCACCGTCGGAGGGAAAGAGAGAAAAAACTACAAGCTGCTGATGTCATCAAAACAGTCCAGGTCTGCCGGTCGGGCATCATCGCCGTTCCACGGAAACCATCACCAAACGCTGAAAGGACACATACACGCACACACAGGCACCATCCACACATACAGGTCATATTTTGACATAATTAAGTCCTTATTTGCCCTTATCTCTCAGTGGGTGAGAGAAGGAGTGAATGGGTGGGCGTGATGTTCTTTAATACCGTAATATTTCCATAAAGTAAATAAGGTTATATTAAAATACATTTAGTAATAAACTTGTTAAATACTCATTTGGTCTCCGTATTTGCTTGCGAGCCTGGTGGGGAGATATCCCAATTTACCCTCAACCCTTCTCCCTTTGGGAGGTGGTCGGACCTCTGCGCGCCCGACCGCGACAGCAACCTTATTATATTCTTAGAAAGGTATCGTATAGGTCTGTAGGTGACATGGAATTATTGCTAGTTTGCCTTTTCTCTGTATTCCTAACACAGATCTGTCTGCCTGTTCTCTAGTTACGGGATTCCTTGAAGTTATTGCTGTCAAAGATCACACAGCCCATTGTGATGGGTTTCAGTGAGCATGTTCCCAATCTGCTGTCATGCTTCTAACAGAGCAGAGCAAGACTGTTAAGAGCACAGGGTGCCAATCCCCTGCCTCAGTAATCTTGTCACCAGAGACTGCAGGGCACAGATGCTCTGTCCTTGTTTTTTCTTCCTTTCTCTATGCTTCAGAAAGGACAGACAGGTTCAATTTTTCTCAGCTGGTGAACTACATAGATTAGGCCAATATTCTTTAAATTATACTCTGTGTATGCTTTTTCATGGCTGGATGATCCGGGGTATGAAGAGAAATGTTTGCTAAGACTAATGCAGCTGTCAGATTCATCAGCTCAATATGGCAATGTTCTTGTTGAACTGCATGTTATAAAGAGCAGCTCTTGCATGGTCCATTGACTGTTCACCTCTCTCTTCTCATCTTTTAAAATTTGTTTCAGTTTACACTTGTGTGAAGAGATTTCTAGATACTTGTCACCGTTACTATAACTTTCCTTGAAAGGTCTGTAGAAGTGCTGCAGATGAAACAGAAACTGTGACACACATCCACTTTTGCTACCCAACAAGTTCTTTATATATAGTCATGACTTCTGATGTGATCAGCATGGCAACATTTCATTGTTCTGCTCTACTCATCAGCTAATGGTGTTCAAAAACCTTTGAAAATGTGGAGTGAAAACTCCTCAGATCCTAGCTGCAGCTGACTCTAATTTGGAATTTCCAGCCTGTAAGAAACTTTGAATTTTTAACTCTGACCTGGTGTAAGACGAGCCCTGTGTATGTGAAAAACTCTAAATACATTCCCTGGTAGAGCTGATTAATTGTATTTTGTCAAATAATCTTCTGGGAGATGGCACAATGGGAGGAGACTTCTTCCTCTTTTCCTGCTACGCTCTGTACAAGAGCTGAAATTAGGTACTAGTTACAGAAGAGATACAGCATTCACTGAAAAATCATAATCTTTCATTTCTTAACAAGTTACTTAAAAATAAGGGACTGATTACTATACATATAGCTTATTAAAACATTTGCTGAAATCAACTGAGCTATGCTTTCCTAAATGTCCTAAATTTGGCTTTTACAGTGGAACTCAATTTTCCAGACTTCAGACATTGTAAGAATCCTCTGAGAGTGCCAGATTTATCTCTCTCTTTGGCCTGTGGAAAATGCAGTACTTAACAGTGATTAAGTGATCCTATCTTTAAAATGAAGTGTGAATTTGCTAGAGCATTTCAGTGGAATGGTAATGCTGAGGGCAACTTGGAGGAGACTCAGAAGTAAGATGGATAGCAGCCCTCACTGCAACCATCCTAAAGTGAGGTTTAGGGGTGAAAATAGTAAAATAAGATGGCATCTTATCTGATAAAACCTTGAAATAAAAATGTCTGTTGGTAAAAGATTTTATGATGAAAGAGGTGAATTCTCCTTTTAAATGAAGAGGTGAAACTGTGGGTGGGACTAACACTGTTATGGAAAAGTGTCATTAGGGCAGTAGCCTGTCTATTCGTCCTAACCTTTGGTAGAATAGCCTATCTTGTGTCCCAAGTGTGAGTGCAAATACGGGTATATCTTGCCTGTCTTTGACTTAATCTCCTGCCTTCGGCTTGTCCGTTTTGCAGTGAGGTGCTTTACAGTTGAGACTTAATCTGATCCTCTTCTACTACCATAACATGCATATTACTAATGGATGTCTTTGGCTTGGGAGAAGAAATAAGCACAAGTCTTTACAGATCACATTTACAGATGTAATTAGGAGATGTTTTTGATTATCAGTGTCTTCAACTTTTAAATTCTGCAACTGTACAGTTCTTAATGTTTAACACATTTTGCAAACAGATACAAGAAAGAACGAACAAGGCTACCTGTGTGCTCCACTTCATATATTGAGCAGAATAACAATCTCTAAGCAATGCTTATGCATAGATAAGCTATGAACAAACAATTTACTAAGGAGTGGAAGGAAAGGTGCACTTAAAAGAAACTAAAGTACATAGTGAAAACTGTTGGACTCTGACAACTAATGCTGGACAAACAAATTATTGGCACTGAAAACTAGGGCTCCTGAGGAAATGATTAAGGAATCTAAATGATTGTTTTGATGTTCAGATGGTTTGTAAGAATTAATGGAGCTACAAATGCACAACAGTCTGTTTTTGGCAGACATAAACACATTTGTCAAAGTCATGGAATCATAAAATCATAGAATCATTATGATTGGAAAGGACCACCAGGATCATCAAGTCCAACCTTCATCCTAACACCTCTCTACCCACTAGACCATAGCCTCAAGTGCTACATCTACTCATTCTTTAAACACCTCTAGGAATGGTGATTCCACCACATCACTGGGCAATCTGTTCCAGTGCCCAACCACTCTCTCAGTAAAGAATTTCTTCCTAATATCTAATCTAAACCTCCTCTGATGCAACTTGAGGACATTTCCTCTCATTCTATCATTAGTAATTTGGGAGAAGAGACCAGCACCAGCCTCGCTATAACCTCCTTTTAGGTAGTTGGAGAGAGAAATAAGGTCTCCTCTCAGTCTCATCTTCTCCAGACTAAAGAGCCACAGTTCCCTCAGCTGCTCTTCATAAGGCATGCCCTCTAGACGCCTCACCAGCTTCATTGCCCTTCTCTGGACCCGGTCCAGCACCTCAATGTCCTTCTTTTAATGTGGTGCCCAGAACTGGACACAGGACTCAAGGTGCGGTCTCATGAGTGCTGGGTACAGGGGCACGATCACCTCCTTACTCCTGCTGGTCACGCCACTTCTGATGCAGGCCAGGATGCCGTTGGCCCTCTTAGCCACCTGGACACACTCTTGGCTTATGTTCAGCTGGCTGTCAACCAACATCCCCAGGCTGCCTAAGCATGGAGTCAGCATAGTGACCATCCCTGCATTTGTCAGGGTGCCATTTCTGATCACTAATTTTGCATGTGCAGGGTCTGTTTTTAACACTAGCATTGTGATTTTGCTCCTTTTTCTGGTGGAATATGGTCAAAAAACTGTGCACAGAAGGGAAGATGTGACTGATGTCTCCAAAATAACCACCCCTGCCCTTTCTGCTGAAGCAGCAGTTCTGTCTTTTAATGCAATACAAGTAACACCTCTATTACATTTCACAGAGCTTCTAAGTTCTTTCACATTCACTGAGCCAGTTACACAAATAGTTCTAATGTCTTCCATAAAATGATTTGTGTATCTGAGATAATCAGGGTTAGGTTCAAATTAACAAAACAACGCCATGTTTTTTTCAGTATTCTTCTAGCAGTGCTATCAATTTTTTAAAATGTGTGATTAATTGTAATAAATTACTCACTACATAAGCATGTAGAGGAAGAAAGTTATACATCTAAATACACAGAATATCAGAAAGATACTGAAGCCTTAACACCCCGTCCAGTCTTTTGAGGAACTTACATGAATTTGTACAACAGAGTACTGTAGCTGAAATGGAAATAAAATTATACATCAAATGAAAGGAAAAGTAGTTTTGTGGATTGTTTAGTGAATTAAATATTCACTGCAGGATGACCAGAAAAACCAACAGATGTTATACATACATACATGTATGTGCTATACACATGTATTTGTAGCTATATCTGAATCAGAATGAAGATTAGAAATGCTCTGTAAAGGAAAGGTAGGGGAAAGATGATGAAGACAGAAGAAATGGGGCAAGGCTGATGATGGACTAAGTTGAAAATAAAGCAGAACAAAAAAATACTGTATTTTCTTGCTTTTGATTTTTTCTTTCCTCTAACAATATATTTTCTGATCTTTTAATTTTAATTCTTTGTTGACATCCTGTTCCATTTTGCTGGCACTGATCTTTCTCATAGAGCTCAAAGACTGCGTAAAATGTTAGTTTCATTAGTAGGTGTTTGTCTGTTTCTCTGGCTTCTTGACTGTGGCAAAATACAGTGAGTTTGGGCTTATGTACAAAGTGGGACATGGAACCGTTTGTGTGGTTGGCTACCAGCATTCTCCAATGTTTTGCCTATTTTTTATCCCAAAGTCTTTGCTTGTTCAGCATACTGCCTGAATGCAACTGTGCTTACAGTTTTCCTGCTCAGCATCTGTGACAAGCCTATCAGACTTTCTATTCATTTAGGATTATTCTTTAGCATGTAGGTATTAAAGGTTCACCTAGGTTTCTGTGTACGCACAGTATATATTTTCTTGGTGAACTTCTTAGAGAAAGTAGCAAGATTATTGCTAAGCTCAGACATTCGTATTTACCAGAAAGCTCAATGCAGGTAGTGAAGGTAATTTACACCAAGTAACGACTCACTCTATAGTTTCCAGAAAACGTGCATAGAATTACTATTAGTTTCAAATAAAAATGCTAACATTTTCAAGACAATTTCCTTTGTTGTATTTTTTTCCCAAATGAAATATGCCATAAATATAAAGCCTATGATTTTCATCTTAGAATTTTTCAACAATCTCTAAATTAACTGAGCAAGAGGTCTTTGCCTCTTCCAGTGTACCTTATGCATAAAAGTAATGTTTATCGACTTAATATGGTAATCCTGGAGAACTGTCTTGTTATTTCATGTATATAGTGATTCAGGTAAAGCAAAAATGATATATCTTTTTTAAAAGAGCAGCAGTCAAATATTTAGAAACTACCGTAATGGACATACTATAAAGAATGGAGTTACCAAACTTGAATATTAAGCCTTTCCATCAGGATTTCCAGACTTCTGAGTCTGTGCTTCATGCTTTTCTGTGCTTTTGCAGCATTAAATAGTTGGAAGAAAAATGACGTTTTCAGTATCTATTGTATGCATATTGGCAAATTGTATTTTATTTTATATGTCACAATAACAGTATTATTTGGCATCCTTGATACAATGACATGTAAAATGAATATAGGACCAACATTTCCAAAATTATTTATGGGAAATAAATAAATGTTTGATCTCCAGAGTAGCAAGATTTTAATGTCTTTTAAGAGCTGATTACCTAATTTAACCATACATCTTATGAAATTTGAGTTATGGCCTTCCCATTATGTAAAATATCTTAAGACTGTTTGCCACTAAGATATTGACTATTTTAAAAACCCTGCTTAAATTCAGAAGCTATCATATAACTCTTCCCAAAGACTTTCAGTTGAGTAGGAAGTCAAATGAGACATTTCAATACCAAACAAAAACCTAATTTCTGAGTCAAAGCTGTTAAACTGTGGCATGCAAAGGGAAACATATTGTGTGACAGGTATGTTTGGTCAAATTTCCATCATTAACATCATGTGATCAATTTAAAGCTCATTTAAATAAAATTATGCTTTTCTTACTTTTCAGTGCATTCTAACCAGGGCCAGGTGAGAAGGCAGGAAAAGAACTGAGGGAATCAATTAAAAGTGAACAGAATCATAGAAAAGAATTGATCTCTGTGGGATTTGGAGCAGGCTACTGAAAAGCAAACTGTAGAGAATCTATGTGTCTATTGTTTGCTGAGATCTTTGTGAGCCAGATAGCCTTTCCCAATGAATTTGTTTATACCGAATAACTGTACCCTTTTCCTGGAATTTATTAGTCAGTGAAATAGAGTAACTTCTCTTCATGGTCAAGATTATTGAGTTATTGATGACAGATTTATTTGCTGAGCTGCTTTCTCAAATACATTTTTAATGGCTTTCTTAATTCTGTGTTGTTTATTGACTTGCTCTACATTTAAGCTACATTTCTTTTAAATTCACTAAGGATACAAACTGACATATATCCACATTATGAAAGCATCCCAGTGCATATATTTCTGCAATTTGATTGCTTTTGCAAAAAAAAAAAAAAAAAAATCCAGGCCAGTCTATACCTTTCTCACATTTCTTTGTTTAAATGTTCAGTTTACACCTTTTGTTGTTTACAAGGTCCTGAATTGTTTGTGCAAATAAATGCTACAGGAAATGTGAAAAAAATGAAGGCTTCCTTTCAATACCCTTGTTGCTAATTGCACAGCATCTTATTAGCACAATCGTATTTCAAACTTTAAAATGTTGTGGATGTTTAGATGTATTTACCCTCACAAATGCATTAACTGTAGCTTTTAATGTTGAGTTTATTTCCTGTGGAGTCATAGAATCATAGAATCATAGAATGTTAGGTGTTGGAAGGGACTTCTGGAGATCCTTGAGTCCAACCCCCCTGCCAAGCAGGACTTTTGTTCCTCTTTTTATTTTTCTTTTCATTCCTCTTCCTATTCTGAGTACATGATGTAAGGTATAAGTATTAACAGAAACATTATTTGTTCTATTATTGGGCTTTGACTTCAGTTACAAAGCAGAATAGGGAAGCAATGTTTTTGAGTGCATTGTCACCTAAAGGTTTAACTTTGCAGTGCAGAGGCAAAGAGCATTGAAATGACCTTGTCATGTGATACAGGATCATTCACTAACTGGTTCTGATGATGGAGAAGGTGACAAAACCTTTCTTCTGTCCAGAAAATGAGATGCCTGGCACTTGGTCCAGCCCCTAACAATTTCTTTTCAGTTGCATCAGGGTGACTATGGAAATATTCTATTTTTATTAAAAAAAAAAACCCTAACAACCCAACAAAAAAAAAGAAAGGTACAACTAAATAAGGACACACCCTTAATTGTGTAGTGTAATAGCACACTATTCTTCTGGAGTTCTACCTCATTTTTTTCAGTTGGATTAATTTTCCTTATCCTAAAATATAACATAAATTACAAGACAGGAATCTATAGGTTAAGTTTTAATCCACTGAGGGATTCATCTCAGCCGAGCCAAGTCTTGACCCCATGACAGTGTGTCTGTTCTTTGCTCTGCACGGGGACCTGTTCCCAGGGATATGAATTTAGAGATATTATATGTTGTGCTGTGCTTAAGGAGGCTTCTGTCAGGTGAGAAATATGAAGTGAAGCCTCAGTGATGGTTTTCTTCCAAGTGTATTCTCCAATGCTCTGTTGAGCTTAATCTGATTTAACATCTTGCACTCAATTTCTGTTTACTGGCTCATGTTTTATTTCTTCTACTTTCTTTGTAACCCAGTCACGTTATCTTGCAAAATCTTCATTTTCTTCTGCTTAAATGCTTGGTATCTGATGCTTTCAGATTTGACCCCACTTTTGCCAATACCTCTTCTTCCCTTCACCTTTCTTGCAGAGGTATTTATAGTAGTTCTGAAAAAAATTAATTTCTTCAAGCTGAAAAGCCAGTGCTAACTGTGTTGCCATGGTAACTGAGTCCTCTTTCTTGGAAATTAATGAGACTCTTGGTCATTTGGCCCTGCAGGAACATTGATTTCTTTATCTGTCTTCAAATACAAGTGGCCTGTTCTCATCTTACATGCATGCTCAGTGAGTTAACCTGACTTCAGTTGATTTACCTCTGGGTTACACTGGTGAGAGGAAAAGAAAGTAAAAATGTTCAAATATGCACGCTGTGGTATTACTTTAGTTGTGTTTATTGATGCAGGATTTGGTGGCGGGGCTAAGTCACACACAAAGATCTTGCATCCATGAAAGAAACAGTTGTCTCATTTAGTTTAAAATATTTCGCCTTGTAGCTCTTGAACAGACTACTTCTGACTAGGGATGTTTTCCTACTGCTATTTTTTTGCAAATGTTTTGCACCATGTGTTGGAGACACTGAGAGTCGGAGAAGAAAAATATTGCTTAGAGTTTCGTCTCAAATCTAATTAAGCAGAAGAGTGGTACTTTTCCAAAGTCTGTCCTCAATATATGAGAGGTTCTGAGAAAAGAATAAAGATCATAATCCCTTTGAACTTTGAGAATATTTTGATCAGGATCTGAACTTCACAACAGGCAACTGCTGGATTTCTGCAATGTGAAAAGCTAGCCTTGAATGCTCGAAGGTTCTCAAACTTTTGAAATTCAGCCCTTCATTTTTAAACAAACTCATACTTCATAATTTGAATCCATTACTACTTAATGTAGACTGGAGAGGGATGATCAGTTTGAAGTAGATTTTTCCTTTAGCAGAGAGAAGATGCATTCTCACTCAAATGTCAGGGTCATTTTCTATCCTGTGCAAACAAGTTTCACTTCATGACTGATTTGCTTTTTGAGAAACGTATCTGAAAGATTGTAATGGTCACATTCACATGACACTGAAAAGTCTACTGTAAAAGAACTCTCTAGCACTTGCTTGTGATGTTAGAAAACAGGCATTCTTTACTGTGGTGCCTGAGGCTCCTAACGTGCCTACCTGAACAGCATGAGTTTGTGGCTTATACTAACC
Source organism: Eurystomus glaucurus suahelicus (assembly GCA_032159205.1). Taxonomy (NCBI): domain Eukaryota; kingdom Metazoa; phylum Chordata; class Aves; order Coraciiformes; family Coraciidae; genus Eurystomus; species Eurystomus glaucurus. The sequence goes on from JAVFHW010072690.1 coordinate 19,136, forward strand.
TAGAATCTACATATGCAGTGTATTTCCCAGAATTGTTTACAAATTTCCTGGATGTAATTATCATATTTGCATAGTCATTAAACATGTGGTTTAGAGTCTTTGAGGAGGTCTTCGGGGGCTTCTGGGGGTCTCTGATGGCCATTTTCTAGTGTTTACTAGTTGAACTCTGTTCAAGCACCTGCACAGTTTCTTCTTACTTTGTTGTGCTTAATCTTTAGCCTGGTTCTTGTCTTTATCTTCAAGCTCCTATTTCTCTGTACGCATTGTCTACCATCCCTGACTATCTCAACAATTGTTATTCTATTTACCAAGTACATCAGCAAAGTACTCAATTGTTTTTGAAACTTGTTCCATATGTTATCACATTTTTCAGAGATTTCATTTCTTTAAATATGTGAACATTTTGCAAACACCAGTGTTTAAGTTATCTGTGGTTGACGATATTTTTTTCACAAGGAAATTTGAAGCTTACTGTGACCCCTGCATGTAAGTAGCATTATAGAATTATAGAATTGTTTAGGTTGGAAAAGATCTTTAAGATCATTGAGTGCAATCATTAACCTAATACCGACAAATCCACCACCAAGCTATGTCCCTAGACACAACAGCTGCACATCATTTAAATACCTCCAGGGATGGTGACTGCACCACTTCTCTGGGCAGCCTGTTCCAATGCTTACCACCCATTCAGTGAAGAAATTTTTTCCTACAACTTTGACTAAACCTCCCATGGTGCAACTTGAGACCATTTCCTCTTGTCCTGTTGCTTGTTACTTGGAAGAAGAGACTGACCACCACCTTGCTACAACCTTCTTTCAGGTAACTGGAGAGAGCAATAAGGTCTCCCTTGAATCTACTTTTCTCAAGGTTAAACAGCTCCAGTTCCTTCAGTTGCTCTTCATAAAACTTGTTTTCTAGAGTCCACCAGCTTCATTGCTCTTCTTTGGACACATTAATATGTTGCTGTCCTTTTCCTCATTCCTGAAGTGCTGGGGCCTGAGTTAGAGTTGACCTGTGAATGAGTCACAACCTAGCAGAATGTTTTGGTTTTCTTATTGGCTTCATGTTCCAGAGACAGAATCTGGCCCATCTGCAGCTCTGCCCTCACCCAGGTGGTCATGGTTGGGGTGGTGGGCGAGGCCAAGAGTAGAGCAGAGTAGTTGGAGGAGCTTCCTGTTCTGTCTGGTTTCTGTTGGGGCTGGTCACACCTCGCTGAGCTCTCTCAGTGGTGTCCTCTCATGTGAAGGGCCACTGAGGGAGTCATCTCTGTCTGTTGTGTCCAGCAGGCAACGCTAACACCACAGTGGGCAATAGTGGAGCTGGGCCCACAGGAACCTATGGCAGGACTGTCTGAAAGAAGACTTCTGAGGGGATGTTGCTGAGTTCGGTGTTGGCCTGTGTGATCAGGCAACTGATGACAGTATAAAAGGATGATGGCTGACCCGGCACAACAATTCCTGACTTTCTTTACTTGACTTATTTAACAAAGGCAGTAAGAATCTTTTTTTAGTAGTCTTTAACAGTACAATGTGTTTGTCAGTTTTTAGGGTCAGTCTGCTAGACCTGTAACAGACGCTCTCCGTTAAACCCTCTTCCTCCCCAAAAAAAGGAAAGAGAAAGGGAGTAAGGGAAAGAGACTTATAGGTATCTGTTGGCCCCCCATCCCCTCCCAAACGGGAGAGAAAGTGAATGAGAGAAAGAGAGGCTTACAGATTAGAAAACTGAAACAGCTTTAAAGAAGAAAATAATAAAAAAATGGTAAATATACAAATATATAATAAACGAGTATCGAACCCAAGCCCCCTGATGGCAATTACATCACCATCACCACTGATGCTGTAGGGCAGGCACTGGGCAAGTCCGAGAGTAGGCTGAGTGGGAGATGGGAACATGATTTGGGAGCTGGATTCTGGAACTGGATTAAGGAACACAGAGATTGGCACTGAAGGCAGAATGAAGTCCTTCTCAGACGATGGCCATTGAGAACGAGAACTTGGCTTTCATGATCCATGTTAAGGAACACAGAGATTGGCACTGAAGGCAGAATGAAGTCCTTCTCAGACGATGGCCATTGAGAACGAGAACTTGGCTTTCATGATCCCTCAGCTTTATACTGAATATGATGTATATGGGATGGAATACCTCATTGGTCAGTTTAGGTTCCCCTGTCCTGTCCACTGCTCCCCACAGGTGTGACCTCTTTCTTTTGCACCCCCCCGCTGTGTTACACAAGATTTAGCAGTGACCTTGGTCTGCATACCAATCCTTGGTAGTAACTCTGAACATTGAGCATTATCGCTGCTAGAAGCAGACACTGCAAAAATATGCCGTTAACTTCAGAAGGTGCAGTTAGTTAGAAGAGACCTAACTGAGAAGTAAAAATCACTGAACAGAATTAGTTTAGTTCTAACTCAAACCAGGAAAATGTTATTTTAATGCTTTCCAAATTTACAAGAATACAGGCTGCAAATACGTACTGGGTTTTCAGACAGTTTAAAGTACTTCTATCACCCAGTCTTACCTACATTGCAGAATTGCACTGATTTTGATAAAATATCAGTCATGTCTTGAGAGATTTTTTCCCTTCTCATACTAACCTTAGAAACATTGACAAGCAAATCTATTGTGTTTCTTCTCAAAATACGGGAGCGTTGAGGAGTGATGCCATCTTTTCTTATTAGGGAAGAGGAACCAAATGATAGACAAGGTCTGTTCAATAATCACACAGTATTTTAAAGAGCATCATTGTGTTGCATGCATCACTGAAGCATTTTCTTACGGAAACACAGAACATTTAGCCAGGCTAGGTTCACTGCTTTAAAAAATATTATCGATATAACACTAATAGTGTTCATAACTTCATTATGAGTTACAGAGATGTGGGGGACAGACCCGCCCCCCCCATATTAATGAGATGTTAAGACTTATCAAGAAAGGCTGTTTTAATTAGAATAAAAATCCTTGGCAAGAAAATAGCTAAAGGAGTTATTCAACCTTCAGTATCATACACCCATCTGTTGTGAGGCAAACCCCAAATTCTATGTTTTTATACCATGTGATGAAGTTTACTGCTGATATTGAGACTGCAGCCAATTATCCATGATAACATGAATAACATTTGTTGAGTAGTGAATGTACACTTCCAGTTTGTTCTTGGTGGACTTAAAAAGCCATGATCGATGGAGAAAATCTGTTTCCACTGAACTTTAAAATCATATTGCCTATGCTAGGAACAAATCTTGCTATTGCAGCGCAATGGGACATACTCCCTATGTTTTGACATCTTTTCCTTTTTTTTTTTCTTCTGTGTATTTTCTTACAGAATTGCCAGCACTTCCTATCTTGTGATATTCTTTAATTGGTTTCTCTGTGTCTTTAGCAGCACTCTGAAAACACTTTAACATTGGTGCTTGTCATTTATCATCAAAATCCTTTAGAAGACCTATCTCTTTACTGTAGCAAATTGGCTAGTTGTACAACAGAATATGTATGTACATAACTGTGGTGTGGTATATTACAAAGTTAACAGCAAAAATCCTCCAATCTGGGGTGCTACAAGAATCTGGCATGGCTGTAAGCATTCATAAGGAGGGATAGCCAAGGACACTTATTTTCAGCTGCATCTCAACAGATTCATTAGCCTGCTCCCATTACATTTGCACTTGCTAATTTTATTCTGGTATGAGAATTCCCATTTTAAATTGTTATATCTTGTCAGATTCAAAGGACAGTGCAAGAAGCTTGTAGTGTCTTGAGAAGTACCTTCCCTCAGCCCACCTGCTTGCCCTAAGTCTGAAGAGATGAGAGTGAGATAAATGGAACTGACTTGGTAGTAGCTGAATAGTCAAGTGGGAAGAAACTAATCCCAGTTCTGAGAACATTGCCTCAGGAACATCTTGTTGGTATACACCTTTCTTTGTGGTAAAGCCAAGTGCTCTTTTAAGGCAGAGAACTTGGCTATTTCAGACTGGTTAGTGTGACAGGGGAGGAAAGTGAATCTTTTATTGGTCTGCCCTTAAAGCATTTAGACCAATCTTGCTCCTGCAGTAGCTGATTCTTGTATTAAATCTTGCAACCTGTATCTAATGGAAGCCTTAATATAGTAGCTTGTGTGAAGCCAGCATGTAATTCTCCTCAACAAATAAACTGTAGTGCCCTTCCCAGCTTCACCTGAGTGATTCCATAGCTCAGCCCCACATGAAGCAGATATAGGACAAATTGTTTTATAAAAATAAAGGCATAGGTATGTTTGACAGGGTCTGCCTAAGATGGAAAAACAGTATTTTCTCATAAGGATGTGAAATAAATTCCATTACATGGCAGTTTTTCCATTTATGTCATGGGCCTTTATAAAAAATGTTAGGGTCAAAAGTAATATCCTCTTTGACTATGTTTATATCCATGCTACCTGGATACCCAGAAAAAACCTGTGGTCCCATCAAAGCACTCCATTGGTTTATGAATTGCAACAGCTGTTAAAAAGAGTGATCTGAGTATTTATCTTTCTCAGACTGGATTGTTCAACCCACCAGCACTCTCTTCCTTTGTCTTGCTGTAACTTATTCTGTGTTCAACTTCATACTGATATTAATCAAAGGTTCATTTTCTATATTGGGTCTAGAACTGAAACTGTCTCAGGCAGTGACTGCTCTGTTCTAGTTTTAAGCAGAAACCCATTCTGAAATGTATAATACTTGAATTTTGTGAACTTCAAAAGTTATTTGTGAGTTTCTGGATGAAGTTCAAGGTACTGCCTTGACATTTATGTTGTCCATGGCATGTAGAATGTACCTTCTTAAAATTACCTACCCCGGTTTCTATATATGGAAGTGTTTAAGCTGGGAACATTAAACTGGAGAAGTGTTTAAAGGGAAAATCTTATGAAGAATTCTTCACCAGTGTCCCTCAGTTACGGAATGTCTTCCTTTTTGTTTGTCATTTAGAGTACCAATCTGTTTGTACTTTGAAAAGTAGTTTTTTGTATTTTCTATACTTTTTTCCTATACATAGATTTAAACTTTTGGATTAATTTTAAATGAATATCTTAAATTTTGGGTCTTGGTCTCTTCTGTGGAACAACAAAGAATAATTAGTTAGAAATTGGCAGTGCTGAAAAGCCCCTTTTCCACACTTTTCTATTGTTCTACTGCATTAATTAAGTATACCCGCTGCTAGTGATGTTCAGCTTGTATCATCATGACACTGAATTTTGTATTTTTGTGCATTGGCATGTGTAGTGTGTTCTTAACCCTGTCTATTACTCCAGTGATGTTTATTCTGATCCCTGTTGTGTGTCACTAAGAGCTTCTTTGGAGATCTTTCCTTAATTCCCTTCTTCCTTATTCATGACAGCTTAACAGAGCAAAAAAGAAAAACATATTTTATTTTTATATAAAGCAAGCCAATATGCAGAGAAATGTCAAAATACTCCTTGTTAATTCAATTAGCTAACGTGTTGGTTTTCTTAGGGCAGAAGTGTTAATTTATTGTGTTTAATGGCAATGATTTTTGGGCGCTGCATGTAAGACCCTGATTTTGAGCTCTGTTGCAGTGTGTATGGGATGGTGTGTTAGGAGAACGCTATGTGATGTTTGAAAGTCCTTGCTCCAGTATGAAGCACAGAAAACTCTACTTTGAACAGAGGGACCATTAGGACTCATAGTCACAATCTGTTGTACACATGACACTAAGAAGACTCCGTGCCTGTGATTTGTGTTCTGCACATAAATCTTGAGTGCTACTATATCTACTGAGGTACAGAATAACAAGAAGAAGCTTATTTGTATACTTGGTTTTACGAAAAGAATAAAAATTTTTAAGGCTGGCAAATTAAAAAAGGGTAAAGAATGTTTTTATATTGAAGGTCTATAAAATCTAATAAAAGTGGCTTGGAGATGTTTTTTTGAGGTCCTAGAACATCCAAATTATGTTAAATAAGCATAAAACTGCACATGTGTAGGAAACAAAGTAATGATCTGATTGCCTTTCAGGTCTTTTGCTAATGCTACAGCTTAGAAATAGTATAAAATTTTATTAAACTCCTCAAACTACTGACTCAGAGTTTTTATGTAGCATATTTTCCTAAAATGGTCTCTTTCAGAAGAGAAATAAGAAGCCTCTCATGGTGAGGGCATACCGAAGCAAAGATCAGTATCTCTGATCTTATACCAGTTTTACCAAAGTGCCATGTCTAAGGACTTAGAGTAAGTCAAGAGCAGGTTGGTATTGGACTTATTAGGTATAGTTACCTGAATCAAAGTAGTGTCAATACATTGCACAATTACTTTTGTTGTATGTTTTGGAAAGTTTCCTAACACATCTAATCCTACCAATTCCATCATGACTTTTATTGAATTCTCACTTAAATCTTGCTCATTTACAACACTGATTTTTAAAACTCTAGCTCATATCTTTCTGTTCAGCTGTTGTATACAGCTTGCTCTTTGGTTTGTTGCAGAAGCCCTCCAGGAGAAGATTGTAACTCTCCTGTGATTAATATGTTCCTCTACTACTCCCTGATCACTCTAAACCTAATGAGAATTTTCAGCAACTACTAACCTGATATTACTCATTAAGCAACCTGGAAATCACATGTTCGCAGGAACATCATGTCCTGATGGAAAGAATGACAATACAGATCACTGTAGCTTCTTTGTCTTCCATATTAAATAATGAATTAGAGGTCATCAACACTCATTCTTTTTTGTAAGTATGATCACCCTCTTAAAGAAATTGTCTTATTTATTATCCAATAAGAATCAGCATCTGTATCATAGTTGTAATGTAAAACAATGAAATGTGATTGTAATGACACCTCCTAATTACCTATTCTCTTCTAAGATGCCTTAATTTTTGCTTAAACCTCTGACATTAAATAGAACATAGGGTATATTTTCTTCAGGTACCTTGTTGAAGAAAAATGAAAATGAAGACATTATAACATTAGCTGGCCAGCAATGCTTGTTTGATTAGATTTTGCTTCACGTTTTTTGGATTTTGCAAGTGAGGAAAAAATCATACAAACCATTTATACTTTATGTAAGGAAGTATCATCTGAAGATAAGATACAAGCATAAGAAAACTAAGGACCTCAAATGAAGCATCTCTTTTTAAGTCTCTACATTTTGGGTCCAATACAGATAGATATTCATTTACAAAACCAATGTGTTCTGGGATGGGCCTATCATCCCATGTCCTTGGAGTGTTAATTTGTGGCTTTCTTTGTTCCTGTAGAATGAAAAGTTTAGAGTGGAAGTCTGAAGAGATGCTTCTTCTTGTTCCCTTGTTGAAGTCAATTGCAAAAACAAAATGGATTAGCTCATGGATTACAGGAACCTCAAAGAAGTAAAAACAAGCATTTTCTGCACAGGTGGATTATGCTGTTTGACTTCATCTCGGATGAAATAATGTGGCAGTGAGGCACTTCTAAGGCAGTGCTCAGGACTCACTTGAAATTTGTAGTGGATTCCTAGAAATGTTCATGCATCCCCAAAAACCAAATTAGTTAAGATCAGGTCCACTGTAGAAGCTTAGATTTGGTATTTTTTTGCCTTTTTGGCTGATTTACACGATGGATTTATTTTAATAAGCTGAAAATGTCCAAGTCTAAGCTGTTTTTATAACTCACGAGCATTGCCAGACAGTATTTTCCTTTTCTTTTCTCTCATGGAATGCACTCATTATGTTGTGATTCTAAGGCAAAATATCTGTACAGAAACTAAAACTCCAAAATATCAGCATAAATTCTGCTTTGAGAAGTCATTTATATGGATAATGTCAAAGGAGAAATGTTATCTGGCTTTGATTATTGAGATCTGCAGAATATAGTGTAAGCTGTCAGTAGCCTATCAAGCCAAATTTACCAGACTGCATGGATGGTCCATCATAAGGACAGAGTTATGACAAAATGAACTATTTTGGGTATCTCGAGTACCAAACTACAGAATGTTATTCTAGAATGTTAACAATTAAGTTGTTTTTGCGATCTTTAACAAGAAAATTAGTATTGCAGTGCATGAGTTGTGTTGTGTGCAAGATAGAAATCAGTTTGGGTTTCATAGAAAACTAAATTAATTGAATAAGTTTTCTGCACTGGATTTAATATATTTTTCCTTCCACACAACTTCTGCAAGTCAACAGATTTGATTTTCCATGCACATAAAATCATAAAAGAATTACTATAAATCAGTATACCAACATTGTTCTTTCAAGTTTAGATATGAATAGGCACATGACAAATGATTGACAATGTGTTGAAAAATACAGCTTGAGAAAGCTAATTAGGAGAGGTCTAACTAAATGTAAACCAAGTGCCAGCAGCTCTCTCTTCAATCATATTGTGTGAACTACTTTTTACAGACTCAATTGCCAGATGAAGCTGGCTGTGCAGATCACTAGTCAAGATGGAAAATTGCTTCATTCTAGGCTAATTTGAGCTACAGAAAACAGTCATATGGAAGAAAATGCAATTTTACAGAATCCTTACTTTTAAAGTATTTTTAAAGAACTTTGCAAGGGAATTGATTCGCTTGCCTCTGTACAGACTGAGTGGGCAAGCACCACAACAGAGGTCCCTCTGCAGCACTGAGTACTAACTAAAGTCTTTATTTATAAGAAAACTAGTGTTGTACAAGATGTCTCATCAGAAAAATGTAAGAGTCCTTGGCTATTAAAATACTTCCTTCAAATCTAGTAGGTATCATCACATGGCAGTTCTGAACGTACATGTTGATTGTAAGGACGAAGCCTGACTGTCTGTAAGGACAAATTATATTTGCAGCATGCTGAAAAGGGGCTCTTGACCCATTTTAGATTTCCTGTTTTTCCTTTAACATTTTCTTATACATTCAAAAGACTGTGAAGGATCTAAAATAGACACACTTTTCTAACCAATGAGCAAATCTAAATATATTGCATTCTGTCTTTCTAGCATTTTGTGGTGAGTTGTGGGCTCAGAATGAAAGTTTACTGGGTATGCATATTTTTTGACCTTGGAACACTAAAGGTGTTGTAATATTAAGATGGGTGGACTGATCACTAGCAAAATAATGGGACAGTGCAATGAACTTGCAGAGACATAATAAAACAAATGTTGACATCTGCCAACAAGGAAAAACTACATGGAAAATACTGTTAAAAATTTTCTGTGCTGTTAAGAGATAAAAGCTCTGTTCACCAGTTCACCACAGAAAAAAAGGACGTTCAGTGAACAAAAGTCTATTTTCAGTGCTTTCATGCAGGAGAGGAAATAAGAAGAAACAATGTTCGCTTCTTGTAATTGTAAGAAATTAATCACACTGGCTGTTTAGTGTTGATTTCTTTCTATTTCTTCAAAGAAAACACAAAATAAAGGAATAGAACAACTTAGAAATCTAGTGGAATGTACAGAAAAACCTTTTCTGGTTGACAGGCTTGATTGAGACATTTGAGTATGACCAAGAACAAAAAAAAATGGGAGCAAAAAGTCTAAAGAGTATCAAAGTTCAATTTTCTTGGAAAGGCTGAAATATACAAATGCTAGTTAACCAGAATATTTTAAAACTGCATATCAGATTTGCCACACTGTCTCATCTGAATCCTAACCCTCTTTCCCCAAATTCCAATCTGTTAGAAAAATTGGCACTTTTACTATTTAAAATAAGTTATGCTTGAGAAATTTACTTAACTTTTGTTTTAAAATGAGATATACCTTCTCAGCCTCTTAGATTAAATGAAATAGTTTCACTTGGCCTGAACTTGTTTCATTCAATGTTAAAACAATGATTCCATCTGCCATCAGAACATAAATAAATTGCAATTCATATCAATATATATATATTAATAATAATTTTTAAAGCATTGTATGTTTTTTTCCCAATGCACGTTTCTTTAAAACAGTAGATAATCTCACACTTTGCCTGTAGTAAGCCCATTCTGTTCCTTTCAATTGAAATAAACACCAAATGAATTTGTACTGGAGAAACAAAAAGAGCAGTGCAGATGGTCAAATTTAGACATCACTAGACACATTTATTAATTTCTGTGTGCTTGTACATAACCATTGTATAAGCAGAAACCTTTTAGTGTGTGGGATAGTACTTGAACTGAGATTTACGACATGGTTTTCTAAGCACACAGGTAAATAAACATGATTTAATACGTAGCATTTTAAAGATTGATTTCTCTATGTGTCTTGAGATGGTCTTTTTGTTTCTAGGAATGCTGATAATCTCCAAGGTGATGGCTTTAAGTAAGGCACTTCCTTTGTTAAAAGTACTGCATTTCAGAATTGTGTTATCGTACTTTCACAATGACAATGAAATCACATCTGATTTTGTTTTAATGCTCACATCTCATTGAGCTTGTCTTTGCCAGCAGAAACATAAGAATTAGGGAATAACTTTAGATTGCATGTGAAAAGATTTTTAAAAGATCTCATATAACTTTGGTTGAAGTTCTAATTGTATGGGAATTGATATAGAGAATTTTATATATTTGATATCTTTTTTAAAAATACATTTTCTCTATTTTAGAAATAATTACCTTTCTATTATTTTAATCCCCCACATACAGTCTATGAATATTTTTTTTATGTATTCCATCTACACTTCTGTGTCTTAAAGACAGTGTCATGTGTAAACTTTTTTCTTTTGCGTGAGGGTGTGAAATGAACTGTTTCCAGTCCCTTTAACAGAATAAATCCAATGATTTGAAAACTCTCTGTGAGCTGTATAGAATTCTGAAATGCTAAAGACAATAGAGGCTTTTACTTATTTTGAATTTTTCTTCCACTTTTGAAAATGTAGTTTTGAGCTGTTGTGAAGGTCTTGAACCATTTGTTCCACAACCTGAGCATTTGTCATTGTCCTAAGGTACCTAAAGCATTCTTGAAAAGGCTTATTAATCAGCATTTCTCTGTAACCTAGTGCTGAATGCTGACCCTGAGCTGTCAGTAGGAGTTAGGGCATGCTATAGTATGAGATGTCCTTCTTTTAAAGCCAATTATTCTTGTTTTTGCCTAGAAAAAGACACATTAAAATGAGGTAAAATATGGATTCTGTGATAGAAAGCCTGGAACGGAATTAGAGACTGTTATGTATTTACATATTTAAAATATACTATGTTTTTATTTGATTATGCTGGAAGAAAAAGGTCTAAGAGCAGGGCCCCACAAACACTGCACAGCACTCAAGTGTGTATAAGAAGTCAGAGGGTAACTGAAGTGCTGGGGCTGAGTTGTGGGTCCCAAGTTGGAGTTGACCTGTGAATGAGTCACAACCCAGCAGAATGTTTTGTTTTTCTTATTGGTTTCACGTTCCGGAGACAGAACCTGGCCCACCTGTATCTCTGTGGCTCTGCCCTCACCCGGGTGATTGTGACTGGGGTGGTGGGCAAGGCCAGGGCTATTTTAAACAGGAGCTGATCAGTTGCAAGGGCCTCCTGTTGAATATGGCTTCTATAGAGCCTGGTTGCATCTTGCTGAGCTCTCTCAGTGGTGTCCTTTCATGTGAAGGGCCACTGAGGGAGCTGTCTCTGCTCGTTGTGTTCAGTAGGTGATGCTGGCACCACAGTGGGCAGCAGCAGAGCTCAGCCCACAGGAACCTATGGTAGAATTGTTTAAAAGGGGATGTTGCTGAGTTCAGTGTTGGCCCGCGTGATCAGGCAACTAATGGCAGCATAAAATAATGATGGCTGACACAACAGTAACACAGTGTTTAGTATCCAAAGCAGGACACTGTGTCATTTAGGAGGATGCCAAAAAAACCACCCAAACCCCTCCAAAACCACTGGAGCAGAAAAAAAGGGAAAGAAGAAAAAAGAGCATGCATGGACAGACTCTCTCTCTCCCTAGATGTGCAGAAAGTGAATTGGATGAGAACTGGCATTCCTTAGCTTAACCATTGAGTTCAATTCGCAGTTTATGAGAGACCTCCCTTAGCCATTGAAGTCAAAGCCAGGGCGCTCCATCCAACTGCTGACCATTTAATCATACAATTCTAGAATGTGTTGGGTTGGAAGGGACCTCTAAAGGTCATCTAGTCCAATACCCCTACAATAATCAGGGACATCTCTAACTAGGTCAGGTTGCTCAGAGCTCCATCAAGCCTGACCTTGAATAATGCCGGGGATGGGGCTTCCACCACCTCCCTGGGCAACCTGTTCCAGTGCTCAACCACTCTCATATTAAAGAACTTCTTCCTAACGTCTAACCTAAATCTACCCTTTTCTAGATTAAAATCATTCCCCCTTGTGTCCCTACAGACCCTTGAGAACAGATCTCCCCCTGCTTTCTTATAGGCACTTTTCAGGTATTGGAAAGTCGCTGTAAGGTTCCCCCAGAGCCTTCTCTTCTCCAGGCTGAACAGCCCCAGCTCTGTCAACCTGTCTCCGCAGGAGAGGTGTTCCAGCTCTCTAATCTTTTTTGTGGCTTTCCTTTGGGCATGCTCCAACAGGTCCTCATGAGGTTAACCTGGGCCCAACTCTCCAGTCTGTCCAGGTCCCTCTGAACAGCATCTCATCCCTCTGGCATATTAACTGCACCACCCAGCTTGGTGTCATCAACAAACTTGCTGAGGGTGCACTCATTGCCACTGTCAATATCATTAAAGAAGATCTTAAACAACACTGGTCCCAGTATGGACCCCTGAGGGACACCACTTGTCACCTTTCTCCATCTGGAATTTCCTCTTCTCTTTAGTGTTTGTGATTCCAGGGATCCCAAAACAACGGAGTAAGGCAATCCCAATCTAATAAGCAACCAGTTCTTCCCTTGTTATTTTCTTTTAAAGGATATGTATTATAAGCTGTTGATTTTCCCCCCTCTCATATTAAAATACATCTTTGAGCCACATCAGTTATGGAAGTGATAGAGCTGTTTAAACACAATGGATTTTGCAGTTACATGAAGGACAGGGTGCAAAATGTTAAATTTTGGGACTACATTTGCAATGTTTCTTGAAAGAGTTAATATGAATACTACTGAACAGAAAACAATGATGTATGCTGTAGTCTTGCACCTGTTTCAGATACAATTATCTTCATATTTTACATAATATGTTTAAAAGATAACATTATATTTGAAAGACAACATCTTATTCAGTCTGTTTCTGTTGTTGATAATATCAGACTAAAAGAAATAATCTCAGCTCTAAAAAGGGTAATGTGTATTTGAAAATTTAATTAGCATTTTAGGAAATGTCAATTTCAGTTCACATCTTTCTTAGTAGGATGCTTTTCTTATTGTTTAGCTTTCCAGATTAATAATAGAATCATAGAATATTAGGGGTTGGAAGGGACCTCTGGAGATCATCGGGTCCAACCCCTCTGCCAAGCAGGATCATAGAATCTAGGGCGGGTTACACAGAAATGCATCCAGATGGGTCTTGAAAGTCTCCAGAGAAGGAGACTCCACAACCCCTCTGGGGAGCCCCTTCCAGTACTCTGTAAACCTCACAGTAAAGAAGTTCCTCCTCATGTTGAGATGGAACTTTCTGTGCTCTAGCTTGCATCCCTTACCCCTTGTCCTATCGCAGGGCACAAGTGAAAAGAGGTTGCCCCTTTCTTCTTGACACCCAGCCCTCATATATTTATACATATTAGTTAGATCCCCTCTCAGTTACTATAACTTTATAGTGTGACTAGAATGAAGGAAGTATTACGCAAATATCATGACTCCAGAACAGCTTGAGGCTTACTTACCAGTCAAGAGAAATCTTACTTTAATCTGATATTTAAGGTCAGATGATGGCTTTTTTGGCCACAAGGACACATTACTTCCCATGGATAACTTGTTGTCCACCAGGATTCCAAGGTCCTTCTCCATGGAGCTGTTCTCTAGCAGATTGCCTCCTAATCTGTACTGGTGCATCTTTCTGGTTTGGTAAGTAGGGGTATGGTACAAAGTTACAGAACTTTTCTCCCACTGTCACCTGAAATAAGGAGTAAAACTCTTTAATCCCAGTGTAGAACCAAAGAACAGGCATTCTTCATTATAGTGCTGGATGCATGGGGGACGGTTGCAGCGAAGTGCATGCCATGCATGGCATCAGACACAGCTTATATCACTCTGTTACATACATATGCATAGAATTTTCTGGAAAGGTTATGCATATTAATTATATTTCCTGAAACTAATTATCCTAGTTGCATAGTCATTACTTATGTGGCCTAGGTCTCTGAGGGGCTTCCGTGGGGGTCTTTGGTGGTCTCTGGTCGTCCCTAGTGGTCTGTGAAGATGTGTCTCCTAGTGTCCGTTCCACAAATTCCGTGAGTCTTTTTCCATAAATGGTCTTGTCTTAGCCCATCTCTTTGTAGAGTATTTAAGTCCCTTATCTTGGTGTTGTTTGTATTCTTTCCTGATGCCCTTTGTAACACTCCTAGGATGTGTACTCCTCCAGGATGTGCCAGTCATGGTTGCAGTCCCTGATGGCATTCTTTCCTGAGGACTCTTGTAACACTGCCGGTTTCCTGTGCACAGTTACTCCAACTTGTCTGTACTGCAAGATTTAAACATTCAAATTGTGTGTACTAGTTATGGGAAATATTATCTCCTTGTCTGGGTCAGACGTGTCTTGCAAGAGAGATCAAAATCAATAACTGTTTAGTTAGAACAGTGATAACTGTATGCAAAAATAGATAATAAATCGTGTTATGAACCTATACAGCACTTTACAAAGCCTATAGCCATAAAAACTTATAGTCTAACAGAGAGACAAATAGACCAAAGAGAAATGTAATATATTCATGAAGTTAAAGAGAGAAGAATTTGTGAAGGAGAGGCTTTGGAGTAGGCGCAGAATAGATAATACTAAAGTAATTTTGCAAGGTGTACTGAGAAGTATGTTTGTGATCATGCTAGATCTGACTGCACCACAGATTGTGACAACCATTAAGAGATACTGAAAATCAAAGGATGAAGTATGTCATTTGCTCATGGGGTAACTGTAAAAAACCCCTGTTTTTCCACTGACGATTGCATATTTAGAAAGTCATCTTATTCTGCACAAGGAATCACGTCTTCTTTCATTTTTCAGTCATAGACAATGTGCACATCTGCAATCTCGTTGTAAAATACCAGACATCTAAGTTTTCAGGGAATATAGATTTGTCCACCAAGGCATTAAGTATAAAAAAAATGTTATTTTTTATCTCAAAGCATCTCTAGGAAAACTCCTACCCCCCCCCCCCCCCCCCCCCCCTCCCTACCCGCCCCCCCTTTTCTAAAAAATACTCAGAATGTAATTTTCACAGTGCATCTTTTCAAGGAATAAGCATAATTTTTTGTGTACCTGTGAGCCTCTTTGTGCAGAGCTTCTTATGATCTTTCACCCTATACATAGGCTTTGAAAGCTATTGATGGAGGATGTATTAAAGGCTTTTGGAGACAGTAAAAGATTACTCTTGTTTTCACAGAACATTAATTCATTCTAAAAGGCTTGTTTCAACTCTGGCATGTTCATTACATATAGTAACATAAATCTGCAGCTCCTTAACTTTCTCACATTGAAAAAGCACTTGCAAAATGTCTTCTCTCTTCTGTGGTTGTCAGTAATGGCTCATACCATTATATTTTTGCATATGACTGCATTCTAATACAAGGTATGTTTAAAAGGTATTGGCATATTGGTAGACAACAGAGTGCTTATAATCATCATATATTTAAGGAAAAGTCTACAGCTTCCATATTTTACCAAAAACATTTCTAGTATGGCATAGCAGAGTCATAAATATGCATTAAACCCCAGATCTAAGAAGGATGTAAAACATTCCTGTTCAACAGAAAATTAGGATTTGGACAATTTATCCCTTGTACAGCTCCACTAAGTAGGTGATTCTGGTCTTCTTTTTCTTGTTTCCAATTAGAATGTTTTGGTGTCAATAAGATGCTACAGTCTCATTAATTATGGATGTTGTGTTAGGACTCATGTTTAGTACGTGTTACAGCTTAAATGAAGGTGTAGCACAAACAATCCCCCTTTTTGTGGTTTTTTTTGTTCGTTTCTTGTACAAATAAGAAAATTTATTCCCCAGACTCCTACATTACTACATACAATGTTGCTACAGTCATTTAGAGACCTTCAGGGTATTCAGGAAAAATGAAGGAAGAGGTTAAAGATAATGGACTTTAAAATTCAGCCTATGTGTTGCCTGTGAGCACTGAAAAGCCGCAGACTGGCTCAATAAAATAAGAATAGTAAATTCCACAATTAGTAAATGTCAATAAAATTAGTGATTCTTTTTTTTTTTTTTTGGCATGTTTTATGGAAAGCATCAGATTGCTGTGGTGTTCTGGATGGTTAGTAACATTATCTCAGGATCCCAGTGCCTATGTGTACATGTGAAACATACAGCTGTACATTTGAATTCCCAGCAGGAAGTTGCAAACTCTCATGGAAACCTCATCAGATGCTCAAGACACAGGAGCTAGTTATGCCTGGTAGTAGGTTCTTTCCTTTCTTTTGTTAATGTGTTACAGTCCTAGAGGAATTACTATGGTGACAGTTGGTGCAAGTAACATTATTGGAGCAAATCTTCAGCTGGAAATGCAGTCAGAGGTTTTTTAAACAATTGAGTAGGAGTTGGATGAATAAAGAAAATTTCTTCAAAAGGGAGACTAGATTACAAAACAAAATAAGTAAAAAGTTTTGTTTGAATGAAAGACGGGTAATTTCAAAGGAATTCCCTATCTTTGAACATTAGCCCCCAAAGTCTGTCTTTGTAACTTACATGCTGACTTACAATGAGGGCAATGCAAGACATCATTCTGTCAGAGAAAGATAATAATTCCTCAGACCTTATTATACCTGTGGGCAAATCATTATAACATTTAGCATTTGCATGCATGTTCAAAGCAGAAGCTAACCTTGCAACACTCCTAGGATATATCACTTCTATGTCAATATCATTGGCCTATTTGCTTAATGATGAAGCTACAGTACATTCATGATGCAGTGACTGCAGGTCCCCCCCAGACAACTTTAAACTCGTTTGGGTACTGTTAAATGCAATGTTTCACTGTAGCTCTAGCCAGACTCATAGACAGGATTTTTACCCATGTTTTTGGGCAGATTTTTGCACTCTGTGCTGAACACTGTGCTGGGATACCCACAGTTAGGTCAGGTACATCCACATGAACTGGAGATACTACACTGGAAACCTGTCCTAAAACACAGTGTCTTGGCCAAGTGAAACCTGGAGCTGCAGGCTGTATTAGATCTTGAATACTTGAACAGAATATATAATCTTCCAGATTCACAAAATAATTGAAAAGCAAATACAGGTACACACTCTTTGAACTGAGATAGTTGTCCTCATTTAAGAGTTTATTCCTTTCTAACTTAGAATAATTTTATTCTGGAAACAACAATCAGTTCACTCAGTCTTGAGCTCCCAACACAGTACTTGTTTCTTCAGTATCAATGCCCCCCAAGATAGCCTGCTTTGTCTTCTATTCTTAATAGTTTATCTTGCTGCGGAGACTGTTGGAGTTAGTAAGGAAACTGAAGACCCATTGTCCTGCCACCTTCTTATCTGCTGTTCAACCTCTTTACCTCTCAGAAATGTGAACATTTCCTATGGTCCTTCGGTCAGAGGTTGGTAAGGTATGTTTCTGTTTAGCAAGAGATATGCTGTGGAAAGGTATCTTGTTCCTTTCTTCTTCTTCAGCCCTATCATATATATTTTCAAACTGCAAACATAATTCAATTAAAAATAGTCTAAGCTCTCTTCTTGGCTGTATGTATCAGTATAGTCCCAAAAAACTTAAATACAGAAATAAACTGACTTGCTGTTTTCATTTCCCATAAGAGCTTGCTGGCTCATTTGCTCCAACAAGCATATCCCTACACAGTTTTAAAAGTATTTTTTTGTTTAAAAGCCATTATAACTAATTTTCCACTGAGACCAAGTCACAAACATAATTACATTTCAAACATTCTTCACTGTTCAGGCTCTTTCTGGAAATGGCTAAAAAGTTTACATTCTTGGAAGACATGGGGAATAAAGGTGAACCATATATTATACAGATTTGGCATCACAGAGTTAAAAATGTTTTTAAAATATTACTTGGACAAGCATACCACAAAGAATACATTGCCAGACTGTTGCTGAAAGTTTTATGATGTCTAAGTACCAAATCTTTGTCAACCCATTACAAGACTAAGAGGTTCAGATTGTGCCATGACTAACTTGCAGCAATTTCTTTTGTAACATGCAGAAACTCAGTAGTTCCTATCTTTTTGGTTGCACACTCCATCTTATCTTTGGCCTATTGATGGATAGTATGAAACATCTTGAGTAGTGCAGATTATCAGCTGTAACAGATTGTCATTTTAGCTCTGTTACTTTTCAGTGAAATTCTCCATGTGTTATCTAAGATGGTGATAACTGTGCTTCTAGTCTAAGTGGCAGATGTGCAAAAATCTGATTCCCTGGAAAAGTAAAGCTGATTTAGTGTTGAGATAGCTTTTAACTCTCTGCATACTTACATGTCCTGACCTTGAAAACCTTACTCAATTATTTTAGTTTATAAAAGCATTTTGAGAAACTGGACAAGGAGGACAGTGTAGTAGGAAGTACAGTGTGATGGTGAGGTAGAGAAGAAAATTTAGTATCAGGGTTGTGAAATGAGAAAAAATCAGATAGCATAATGCAGATAAGAAAAAATTTTTATATTAGAAGGCTCAATAACCAGTATGGTCTAGAGTATGCACTGAAGAGAAATAGGAAATAGTGGATTTCACTACCTGGTCAGACAAATGCAGTAGAACATGATTGTGACTTGGAAGAAGTGAAGAAGGAGTAAGGTCAATGATTCATAATGGCAAAGATAATAACATTAAATGAGCTGTGACAAAAGATACATTTTTAGTAAGACAGAAATGCATGAAGCCTATGTTGCTCCCTTCTACAGAATACGGCAAATGTTTCTGATATCATGGTGTTTATCAGTTATGATTTTTAGGTTAGTACAGTGAAAATTATTGCTGAAGAGCAGCAGGATTTGAAATGAGGATCTATGGTGTCTTGATAACTCTACCAAACAAAATAAGAGGGCTTATTCCTAACTCTAACTTGAGTGTGGTACGTTCTTAGAGCTGATCTTAAGCTGGTGTGTACCAATATGATATTATATGTTCTTAGATGTATTTTTCTATTAAAAAAGAGAACGGTTGACTAGTAATACTGTCCTAGGAGGATATGACATGCAGAAAGAGCCATACTTTTGCCCTAGATACTCCTTGCATATATTACAACCAATATGAATATTTTACACATTATTTTTAATGCAAACACTATCTTAGTGTTAGTATTTATAAATTCAATTTTTATTTAATTTAAGTACCATTCACACTTATTTTAATGTAGTTTCACTGAATGTTTCTGAGTTGAGCATGGACACTAATCCACTTATTAACATATATGCAGATCATTCCTTTGCAGAGATAAAAGTGTTAGCGTTGGGTGAGTAGTAGACCAGCAAGAATTTGTGTCTTAACAGGAGGATCTAAAGAATCTATACAAGTTCATTTTTCCACCTAGCATATACCTGTAAAGCTAGTTAATCCTTACCTAGAAATAATTTTCTCACAAATACCACATGGCAGTTATTTGATGTAGCTGAGAAGATTTTCTGACATTAGACAACTCTTCACAGACACCTTTCATTTTGGCCCAATCCCCAAATCAAACCTGGGATACAGCACATTAACTCTCTCCTTTTTCCAGCATCACGTAGACGTTAAAAAAAATGAGACAATTACTTCCAGTATCAGTTAGAAATCTCTGAGAGAAGTCTAAAAGTACACAACTTTCTACCTACAAATAGAAAACAGTATTGCCATAAGTAATACATAGAAACATAAAGGAATACAAGCTTGGAAGTATATAGGTAAATTAAAAAAAAGATTTGAACTAAAATTATGGGAAACTTTAACCTTCTCTGTACATTTTGTAAAAGTTGGGTTTTTTGTTGGGGGGTGAGGGGGAAGGGGAGGGAATGTATGCAGCTTATTTAGATGGATGACTTGCAATCAAGTTAAAAAAGAAAAATGACTCTCTGTTTTCGTTTCTGGTTGTTGGAAATTTTAGTTCTTTACCTTGACGGAAAAAAAAAAAAAAGAAAAATAATAATAAAACCATTTTTTTTCAAAAAACCTCCCAAATTTACATTCCTTCAGTATCTGAAATTACATTGCCTTTGATATGTGGCAGGTTTAAGGAGTGCTGCAGGGGAAAAAAACCTAGTTACTGAAAAGTAATCCTTACAGTTTACACAACAGGTGTTGCTTCACATGATAGATGGCCCATGTTTTCACAGCACAATAACATGCAATAATAAGCATGTAAACTAGTAAATCCTAGAAGCATTTTGACATAAATTTCTCAGACTGCAGTTTGCTGAAGAGGAAGATAAAGTTCAACCTGACCTTTCAGTGTCTTACGTAATATTATATCTGAAGCTTTACAGACATTGAGTCTTTCATTATAGAATAAGATTTATAAAATGTGAAAGGAAAAATTTAAATATATATGTATATATTAAAACAGACAGAGCTTTTTCAATTATATATCTTAAATTTTTACCATTTATGGAGGAGTTTACTTCTTAATTGCTTTTGAATACAAACTGGAACAGCAACAAATTGAAAACTTTTATGATGTTAAATAACTAGCCATAGAAAGGCATGAAAAAGACTAATTACAATAGAACCAGAGAGAACATTAAAAAGAAGGCTTTAATTTTTAATAAAACAATTACAGGAACTACTGCTCTTCATGTACTTATTCATAATAATCAGTAGATGCTTCTTATATGCAATAATGAAAAGGTTGTATGTTAGAAATGTGGAACATGGAGATAGTTCAACATTGGCAATCAAAATAAAGAATAACAATAGCACACCTGCCCCACCAAAGATATTTAACCTAGTCCTAGGGTAGAAGTGCATGGATTCTTCATTACTTGATTACTTCTGAGAGCTATAAATTACAGCCATTTTATACCAATAATTGATACAAAATACAATGGGCTCCAATCCTGAAAAACAGATTGCTTTCTTACAGTACTCAGCTTGGAATCATAGTAGACCGCCTCAACAAGGAAACAAACAAATAAAATTCATACGTGAAAGAGTTTAATTTGGGGAACAGAGCTCTTTCACTGTAGTTAAGCTTGACTACAAGGGATGATAAAAATCCTTTATAAGGTATAACTATATTCTGTAAAAGGAAAAGGGATAGGCATCGAAAAACCCCAGCAAGATAAATATCATAAGAAAGCATAGGGAGAGGTAACTCATACAGATCCTGATAGTGGGATGCAACCTAAAAGCAGAGCCAAGTATCTGGAATAATAAATGAGGTATTGTGAAAATTAGCTAAAAGTTAAGAGCAAGAAGAGGACTTGGGGGAGAAGTGTGGTTTAAGGAGTGTTGTAGGGGAAAAAACCTTAGGTACTGAAAAATAATCCTTACAGTTTACACAACAGTGGTTGTGGAGAAAAAAAAAAACCCACAAGAACACAAAGTAAGCTTCCATTTAGTAATAGAAAAGAAGCTTCTATTTTCAAGGTTTTGTTTCTTTGTCTTATTTCAACTTTATCACTGCACCACCTCTTTTTTCTTTTTTTATCAGCTTAGGTAAATTTGACTCTACCAAGGTTCCATGCCTCACCACAGATGGTGTTCAAAAATTGGGTAGATGTGGTGTTTCGAGACATGGTCTAGGGGTTAGGGAGATGTTTGAAGAAGGTTGGGCTGGATGATCCTAGAGGTCTTTTCCAACCTAAGTGATTCTATGATTCTATGACCATGTTTCAAACCATTGGCAATTAGATTTCACTCAAATATAAACCAGTTCTCTTGAAGGAGTGCTGAGGGAAGCACAAAACCTGGGTATTTCCTTATTTTCCACAGGTCTTAGTTCTCCACCAACATAAGGCTGACCTTGTCTTTACTGTTAAGATGTCCTGAGGCTTGTATCTTGTAGGACAAATGTGCAAGAATCACCCAGTTAGAATTAGCTCCAAAAATAAATGTGAGCTCTGAGTGCTTCATTTTGATGTTTAAATTACATCTTAAGTCCAACTGGAGAATTTAGAAATCTGCATCTAGCTGCTGAATTCCAGGGTCATTAAATCCATATGTGACTTTAAACTAGAGTTACCTACCTTTCTTCTTCTCAGCATGCCTGGAATTGCTATACTCTTGTCTGTACAGAAAGAAACATCATCCAGCCTAAGCACCCTCATGTGAGCTTAGCCTGGTACTGGTGTTCTGGTGGGTTGGCCCCAGACAGCTTCCAGACACCCACCCAGCCTCTTCCTCACTCTCCTCTCCTGGAGGATGGAGACAAAAAGCGAACAAAGGTGAAAACCCCCATGGATCAAGAAATTAACAGTTTGATAAGAAATCAAAAAGATAAATTCCTTCACCACTTCCAAACAGTGGGCAGATGTCCAGCTGCTTCTTGGAAAGCAGTGCCTCAGCCAAGCTATTGCTTAGAAAGACAGACACTGTAACTCTGAATATTGTCCTTTCTTCCTCCTTTCCCACATTTTGTTGGTGAGCACAATGTCACATGGTGTGGAATAACTCTTTAGTCAGTTAGGGTCATCTGTGCCCCCTCCCAGCCTCTTGCCCATCCCCAGACTGCTGTCTTTTATTGAGAAGCAAGGAGAGAAAGACTTGATGCTGTGAGAACCATTTTTGGAAATGGGCAAAATGCTGGGGTGTTATCACCACTGCTTAAGCCACAAATGAGAAGCACAGCATTATATGGGCTGGAATGGATACAGCTAATTTGTTAATTTCATTCCAGCCACACCCAATACAGAGGATTGAAACCATGACCCACAGTAATTTACCACTAACAAAATTCAGCTTTGTCTTACACTGTTTTATGCATGGCTAATAATGGTGATGAGATCTAGCATTTTACACACCCAGCTTAGTCCTAAGGAAAAATCTAATGTTTTAAAGGAATGGAATAAAATACTGCATCTTCAAAAAAAGAATGCTGTAATTACCCTGTGCAATTGGAATGGTGTAGGGCAATTTTTTGCATATGCTTTCTGTTTTGGTGCAGTTCTTTAGACTGCCAAGCTCCTTCTCCATCCTGTGTACTATACCCTACAGCCTGACACTTGTATTAGGGAGTATGACCTTTATTAAGCAGCAGAGAAGGGAATTGAATCTATGTCTCCTGCTTTCTGTGTATACTGATAAATACAGTCCTGGCTTGTGTATGAAGCATGGATTGAATTGATGATGGAGGATAAAAATGAAAAACCCAGGACATTAAATTTTCAGTAGGGGCCAAGTACCTAAAAGTTTTGCGTAGAAATATGTAATATTTGGAAGCTCTTTTCTGCATCTTAGTTTTCAGCTCTTTAGTTTCATGCAGAGTGTATTTTGTTGAGGTTCAGATGAAAAGAGAATGTTTTTTGAAGAGATATTTTGCTTAAACTGTATTTTTATTCTTTTATGCAACCTCAGTTGAAAAAGAAACAAACACCACTACTCTAATTTCTTTTACATTATTAATGGTATGAAATTAGCATCTTTTAGGTGCTTTCTATTCAGATGTTTTGGCTATTTTGTAAGCCAAATTGACTGCTTCATTAGGATTTGAAAAGAGAATTATGGGAATGAAACAATTTAAAATAATGTTTAAGGATTAGAAGCTAAAGGAACATTACTCATATAATGCTGCATGAAAGTGGGAGTAAAAGTTCTTTGTATTTGATTGTCTCCTATTCTTAGCATCTGTAGTTACCCTAACCTAGTCATTAAAAAGGAACTGTTTGGTAAGAAACTGGAAAAATTCTGTTTATGTTGCAACAAGTAAGGATTTGGGGGAAGGAATGGAATGTAAAAGACGGAAAGTGGAAACTAGGTGTGCTTTTTAAAGGTATGTCAGAATTCCTATTTTTTTTTAACCTGTAATTCAAGCACTCTAAATGCATAGAAACATTTTTAATGGTATAGGTGATTTTTTTTTAATGATCTCATTATAGAAAATTCTGAATTCATTAATAAAACAATAAAATTCTGAAAAGACAAAAAATGGGCAAAATGTGCTTTTAAATGATTTGTCATCTTGAAATGTCACAATTATTAATAACATATGAACCTCACTACTGGTGAAACATCTTGATTCAAGTAAAGCAATATGTTCCTGAATAATTTCAGAGATTTTTGATCTATAAGGATTATCATGGACTATGCAAATTATTTTCTGGGCAGTCTTACTATGTTTGCAGTTTACCCACATTTCTAAAAAAGAAACTTTTGACTTACATATGCACACAGTATATGTAGAAAACTGAACACATTACATGGAAAATCTTGAACTAGGTAATCTGTTTTGAGCAAATAGGATATTTTACTGCTGAAAGATGAGAGTATCAAAAAAAGCAATTTGATAATTGGAAAAAAAAAGCCAGCTTTTTGTTTATTTCATGACATGTTTGTACCTCTTGCAACAATAGTGACTGATACAAAAATATTTATATAATTATGACAGTCTGCTTGTCAGATTCCATAGATGTGTATTTATACTCATGTTTGTATGCTCATTTACTACGTTGGCACATAATGCCATGAAAACTTTGCATGCAAATTAGAAATACAATTGTTTATCTACTGTTCTGAAAATCTATTCTTAGCTGTCATTGTATAAAATGAGATTGTTAGGATGCAAAAATACTAATAGATGTACAGTTGACAATGAAAAAATTAGATATATATTTGGTTTTGGCAGCTGCTAGTCATTATATTTAAATGCTCAGGTTAATTCCTTTTTGCTTTAGGCAAGTGTGCATTGTATGTTGCTTGAGAAATATTTCACTATCATATTCATTTGTGGTTTGCAAACACAGTAATGTTTAGGGTATACATACTTTTCAATGTGCATTTCTGTAGCTTCTAAATGGTAGCTATGACTAGCTTTTGATGATGTATGGTAGTGCTGAAAGCAATTAACAGTCTCTCCTCTGACTTACCGTTCATTAAATTATGTCACTGACCAGCTGTGTTGGAGTTAGATGTGATGCAGATGATTTTAGTGGGACCACAGGACGCTCTCTCTGAGTCACTGTTTTCTTAGGACCTTGTTCTGACCTCTTACATGTGGTAAACCTTCACCTCCTGCTCAGTGGCCTGTGTACAGCCCAGCTGAGTCAGGTCCTCCCAGCCCTCTGTTTTTGCCACGAAGAAGCTGCTGCTGTTACATCTAGCAAGGAGATAAGCATTTCTATGTACTGTTCCTTTGTGTATTCTGGCTGTCGTACTCTCATGTGCTGCCTTGCCCAGATGATCAGTTGGAAAGAGATAGCCTGGATCCAGACAGGGGACCCAAACTAATCTATGATTTCTGTGATTCTACGATTTGCCTCTGGCCACCCTTAGCCATCTGCTAAAAAGCAGTTCCCACCTCAGTGTCCCCATGTGCACCTGCTAGGAGATGCAGCCACCTTCAGCCACTCCAAGTCTTCCAGAGCACTCATGTTAGGAGAACCCTGGCTCCCTTTGAGTCCCTCCTCCAACTGTTCTCTGATAATATGTCATAACCCTAGGTAATCTCTTTGTTTAATAGATGAATTTAAACACATGTTCCTCACTGCTAGTTTAATTTCTATGAATCAAGAGCTTTATTCCAGGCACTGGTTTTGTGCAGTAGTGTCGGGGTCGGGCGTGCAGAGGTCCGACCACCTCCCAAAGGGAGAAAGGTGGAGGGCAAAGTGGAATATCTCCCCACCAGGCTCACAAGCAGACACAGAGACCGAATGAGTATCTAACAAGTTTATTACTAAATATATTCCAATAAAACCTTATTTACTTTATGGAAATATTACGATATTAAAGAACACCACACCCACCCATTCACTCCCTCTCTCACCCACCGAGAGATGAGGGCAAATAAGGACTTAATTATGTCAAAATACAATCTGTATGTGTGGATGGTGAGTGTGTGTGCGTGTATGTGTCGTCATCTGCCCTTTTGGCATTTGGTGATGGTCCCCGTGGAACGGCAACGATACCCAACCGGCAGACCTGGACTGTTTTGATGACGTCAGCAGCTTCTAGCTTTTCAGTGCAGTTTCTTCGGCACAACTTCTTCTGATAGCATGGCTTTTCTGGCAGTGCAGCTTTCGGCACAGTTTCTTCGGTGCCACTTTTTCTTCTTTGGAATGGTGCCCCAGCTTGGAGCGGCTTTTCCTGGCAACGCGGCCTTCTGCAGCGTGGCTTTCTGCAGTCAGTGGCCTCTTGTTGCAATTTCTTCTTCTTGCTGCAGCTTGCAGCTTTTTCTCTGGATTCTTTCAGTTTTGGCTCGCGGCAGCGGCTCATGGCGGTGACAGTGATTGCGCAATTCATGGCCAGTGGCGGCTCATGGCTTCTTTCTCTCCCCCGGATTCCTAGAGCAGTGGGAGTCAGCAGTTCTGTCCGGCGGCTGCTCCCTCCTTTCTGGCTGCTTGGTTTCTTCAGGGGGGCTGCGCTGACAGCTCAGTTTAGTTTTCCCCCTCTCTGGCTGCTTGGCTTCTTCAGGGGGCTGTGATGACAGCTCAGTTCAGTTTTCCCCCCCCTCCTCCTCGCTCCTCTCCGGCAGCAGCGGAGGGAGGGGGGAGCATGCTTGGCAGGAGCGATGTGCTCCCTTTGTGCAGTGAGGCGGAAAAGAGAGCGATTGTTTACTTTTCCAAAATTTATGACCGATGTCATCAAACTTCCGGCTTCCTGCAGGATTTTGCAGAATAGATTTATGGGAAATCGAGTTTTTTGCTCACTGTTTTAATAAGGCAGAAAAATCAAGTGGTCAGTTCACCACAAGGAGCAAATAATTTCACTGGGGATTCATCAGGGAAGGATGAGAATGAGAACGGTTTTTGCCATAGCAGCATTTGAACTGAAATAGGATCTGAATAAAATCAACCCTGCTGTTTTCTGTAAAGCAAATATTTTGGTGTATGGATGTATGGGGTGGACAGAAACTTAAGAGAAATTAAAATAAACCCACTGTATTCTTGTTTGGAATTCCATGTGTGGTAACATCGTAATATTATGAATAGAATAATGACATGGCTAAATGTAATGACATAACACCAAGGGCTAGCACAAGAAATTGCGGTAATGTCAAAAAAGCACTGAAGTATGTCAGTGAGCAGCTAATTGTGGCTCAACCCGACAAACTTCAGAGTATTACGGCAAGGAGCCCAAGTGGTGTTCTCCACCATTCCTTCAGTGGCAGAGAGGAATACTGAAAGAGGCAGGAAGACCCACCTGATAAATATGTGGTTAAGAGGCTGGTGCCACCAACATCTTTTTGGGTTTTTTGAACGTGGGGAGCTTTATACTGCACGGGGCCTGCAGGAAACAGATGGAGTTCATCTGTCCCAAAGGGGGAAAACAATCCTTGCATTAGAGCTGGCTGGGCTCATTGAGAGGACATTAAACTAGGCCCGAAGGGGGAAGGGGATAAAACTGGACCTGCCAAAGTTGAGCAAAAGGGTGGCAGGCCATTGTTTGGAAAGAAGTCACTAGCCCGGCTCAAGTGCATTTACACTAATGCACGTAGCATGGGTAACAAACAGGAGGAGCTAGAGGCCATTGTGAGGCACGGCTGCTATGA
>JAVFHW010072691.1:0-57855 GCA_032159205.1 Eurystomus glaucurus suahelicus
TCCTGGACTGTTTCCTGTCTGCTGTGTTGTATTTCCAGCAGATGTCTGGCAAGTTGAGATCTCCCACAAGAACAAGGTCTTGCGATTTTGCGGCTTCTGCCAATTGTCCATAGAATAATTCATCAACCTGTTCGTCCTGGTTGGGTGGTCTATAACAGACTCCCAGCAGGACATCTACTTCATTAGCCTTCCTCAACTTTACCCACAAACATTCGACTGGTCCATTACACTTATTAACTTCCATGCATTCAAAACACTCTCTAACATAGAGAGCCACCCTACCACCCTTTCTATCTTGCCTATTCCACTTATAGAGCTTATAGCCATCCATTGCAGAACTCCACTCATGAGAGTCATCCCACCATGTTTCTGCAATGGCGACTACGTCATAGCAGTCGTGCTTCACAATGGCCTCTAGCTCCTCCTGTTTGTTACCCATGCTACGTGCATTAGTGTAGAAGCACTTGAGCCGGGCTAGTGACTTCTTTCCAATCAATGGCCTGCCACCCTTTTGCTCAACTTTGGCAGGTCCAGTTTTATCCCCTTCCCCCTGTGGACCTAGTTTAAAGCCCTCTCGATGAGCCCAGCCAGCTCATACGCAAGGATTCCAATTGCCTTTGAATCACCTGAATGACTTTGATTTCAGTCTGTACTAACTCTAATCTTAACTACGGCTTGTTCTTGATCATGAACTGGCAAAGCAATAGGTATGAAAGGATACAAATATCTTAGATTAAATGAAGCACGGGTAGGGCTTTGACCTAGCTCTAACCCTAATGAGATCTTAAACACTCATCAGAAAGTGCAAGAATTGTGGGGTTTTTAAGTGAGGTTTTGTGTTTCGGGATTAATACTCTCAGCACAGTAGAGAGGAGTTATTTGCAGAAACCTCAGCCTAATACATTATTTTCTCAATGAATAAAGCTGATTTAACTTTAGATATTGTAAGAAGCCTTTTGTTTCTAGTTAATATAGTTAGGAGGATTGATGGACTAATTTATAGGGTTGCATTTTACTTTCATCTATAGGCAATGAAAGAAGGACTAGAAATAAGGCAGTGCATTTTAGGTAACAGACGCCTTTCAATATTAAAACAAAAAAATATATGTAGGCAAAAAATGCCTGATAAATTTGGTCCTTCATAATTTGGTTATCTGTTGCTTGGTCTGACTTTGAAAAACTGATGTTTTTGTGTGTACTGTCATTTCCTTAGTACTGCCTGATAGATAGGTCAAGAATTTCATCTCCGACCAAAGCTAGAATGTAAGTTTCAAAGAAGATTTCTTCCTCAAACTCATCAGAGGATGTGATCAAAGAGCAAAGATCCTTTTTTTTAAAGAAAACAGGGTACATGTTGTATTAGAGGTCCAAGGGAGTTTAGTGAATAAAATTTCCAGTATAAGTAAAACAAGTAAATAAAGAGGTTACCATTAGGGCCTTAATTTATTCAGAAATATGATACTCATCCTATGCAAGCAAAAAAGCTCAATCAAGACAGAGAATCAGAGTAACAATGAAGTTAAGTATCTGTGGTAGGTGTTACAGTATTGTTCCCAAGCATTCTTCCTTTCATCACCTCCCCAGAAAATGACTTATTGAATACACATGGAGTTAGTTGTACAACTAGTAAAATCAAACCCAATACACCTGTTTTAAGCAGGAAAACTTTATAATTGTGCAGGTCTTCGTCTTGCTTATTTAGGCTAATTTAATTTTTTACTGGCAATATAAGGGACCTTTATAAAATGAGAAAAACACCCACTGGATGCTTACTGCACAAAGGTACTCCCTGGACGAGTGGGAGTATTGACTTGACAAATACTTCTAACTGGAAAATTTCTGCTGCCCAGAGTGACCAGAAAAAATAGGAACATGTCACACGTGGCGTGGGACGACCAGTTATTGCCTATGGTGCAGGACCCATAAGAAGCTCCAGGAGCTAAAATATAAGTACAAGCAAGCATAAGATCCTGACCTGAATGTGAGTACAGCAAAGATACTTAAAAATACGATGGTTTCTCCTTTCCAGCCTTAGGTTAAACACAGGAGTAATGGGAAGTTAAGCCTCTTATATTCCAACCTGGGTTTTTTAAAGTTTAGCCTTCACTAATATGGAAAGGAGGTCTTCTAGTAGAGCTTTTGTCCTGTGTATCTGCCTTTTTGCATTGATCATGCCCCTTATATATAGAACTGTAGAGATGAGGCACATGGGAAGACAGATGTTTGTTTCTTTTGAGGTAAATCAGACAGGGGGAGATGGAAAGACATAATTATTAAATTAGGATTCATTTGAAACTGGGTTAAAAATATGGAAATATAGTAAAAAATATTGAAGAGTGTATGAGGTAGAATGAGGTAGAATGAGGTAGAAAAGTAGATAAGAAGAAAAGGTACAGTTCTATACCTCTACTGCAGGGAAATAAGGCAAAGATAGATCTACTCAAGCCTGGTTGACTAATTGAGAAAAGGTAGTTAGGGCATGCTATTTTCCAGAAGAAACATCACACAAGTAATGTGACTACTATAATCTGTGGCTACCCTTAATTGGTGACCTGTAGTGGCCAGATGCTCACTTACATCCGAGTAGCAGATTAGAAGGGAATAACACATCTATAATTGATAACAGGATTTTCTGTTTTTATATAATAGCAGCTTAATTCCTGGTTTCAACTCAGTTAATAAACAGTTTCACTGCATTCCATTACATCAGGATACAATTAGTGTGATGTTGTGTCCTACAAGAAAGGAAAGATTGAGTAAAGAGTTTTTATTAGTTCATGCAACAACTAAAATGTGTCTTTTTCTCCCTAGTACTATTAGCTGATTTAAAGAAAAAATACATCAGAAAAAAAAGACAAAAAGGTAATCCATGTAAGTTATTCAGAGAAGACTGAAATTTGTTCATATAATAATAAAGTAATATCTTGTCTAATCTACATATCAACACAGTGTTTTCTGACACTTCGATAACATACTAGTGTGACATTAGACGTTAGGCAGTACATTGCTTTCTGAACATGACAGTCCTTACCATGCCTTTCTGAGATTGTCAGAAATGTTCTCATTTACATAATAATGTGGGCAGAGTGGTTGCAGTGTGACAAAATGAAGCTTGTTAATCTGAAGTCTTACCTGCTATCTAAAACAAAATGTGCCTGCTCTGCTTGCAGTGAAGAGCTTGCCTGCAGAACTCCAAGCTTGCCCTCTTACAGCTGAGACATGGCAGTCATACCAAAAATGGACACAGGTAAAAAAAACCACTCCTACTATCTCAAAATCCATTGCTTAAAGCTTTTGAAAAAATGCTTACTTGACTAAGTAAACATCTTTGCTATTCATTCTTGAAATGAATTTCTATGGTGAAAAACTTGGAAACAACAAACATCAAAACAGAATTTTAACTTTATTACTGTAAATACCTATTTCATTTTCCTCACCATTAGGTGTGTGTCCAGAGATGACTCTAGGAGCATGTTTTTCAAAAGCAGGTTGTCAAGAGTCAAGACTGGGCTGAGGACTAGATGAATGACAGAGACTGTCTATTAACCCCTCTTTCTTCCTGAGGGGAAAGAGAAAGGGAATAAGGGAGACACAATTATGGACTGGAAAAGAAAACTAAACCAGCTTTAATAAAAATAAAAATAATAATAATAATAAAATAAAATATATGCAAAAGCAAAATTAGACCCAACTCCCCTGATGGTAATTACATCACCATCACCACTGATGCTGTGGAGCACGCACTCTAGAAGTTCCAGACTGGACTCAGCAGCAGATAGGAACCAGATTCAGGAGCTGGATTCTGGAACTAGATTCAGGAATACACATATCAGGAGCAAAGGCAGAGTGGACAGAGTCCTCCTCGGACACCACTCACTGAAGAGGAGAAATTGAGCCTCATGATCCCTCAGCTTTATACAGAATATGATGTATATGGAATGGAATAAGTCATTGGTCTCAGTTTACAGTCACCTGTTCTGTCTGCTCCTCCCCACATGTGCAGCCTTTTACTTTCTTTTACCTAATGAGGTACATGAGATTTCACAGTGACCTTGATCTGCATACCAATCCCTGGTAGTACCTCTAAACACTGAGTGTTATCACTGCTATAAGCAGACTGTCTACGAAAATATGCTGTCAACTTCAGAAAGTGCAGTTACTTAGAGACATAGCTGAAAAGTAAAATCACTGAGCAGTGATTTAGTTCTGTTCTAGCTCAAACTAGGACACAGATAAATAAAAATTTAAAAGTATGGTGGAAACTGATTTTTCACAGTTTTTATGGGCAGTTAATGATCAAAATACACATCTCTTGAGATTTTCAAACAGACACATCTCTTAAAATCAGTGTTTTTCTTGTCTAAACTAATTAAAAGCTTTTGACAATCCTACTAGATACTTATCGTGTCCTTTGGCATGGAAATGTGACTTTTAGATGTAAAAAATTTGAAAGTAGAACTTAGAATCCTAAGTTGCTTATTTATTCCTATCTACTGAAGGTAAAGCATTTGGTAAGTCACAAGTGCTATATGTTTTAAGCTAATGCTTGAAAATGCTTGTGCACCTTATTTAGGGAAGATAACTTTTCACTGAAACATCATCTAATTTATTTTTATTTTCAGAAACTATTAGTTTATAAAACATTCAGAATTGTAATTATATTTGAGGGAACAATGTTAACATTTAGACAATTTAAGAACAATTATTTAGAACACTTTAAACCTTAAATTTCCTGTATATACTGTCTTCACTGGTATAATGTTAGATCTATGTTTCTTTCATTGTATCTTGCTAATGCTTTCTTTAGTTCAGTTTTTGAGTTTTCAGTCTCTAGACAAAATTAAGGATCCTATCACTGCTGCCAAAATATTTGGTTCTTTGCAGTCAACTTTGAATACAATTCAACATTTATCTAGAAGTTTGCGAAACATAGAATTCATTTTATTATCTTGTTTTGCCAGTTACCTGGCTTAGCAAAAAGAATGTGACCATCAGCAAAAGACAGATGCATAAACAGATGTAGATTTTATTATCTATCTCCATGGAGCGCAGGAATGGTATAACATAGCCGGCAACAGAAGAAATAAATCCGCTCACTGCAGGTGATATAACAAAAGGGAAAATAAACCGAACCACAAACTCAACAACAGAAGGAAAAAGGAACCAAGCAGCAAACTCAACAACAGAAAGAGAAACCAACCGTACCCCAAATAAATCAGAGCCATGCACAGACCGCCCTGGCAAATGCCAGAGAGGTGCATTAGCAGGACATGATATAGTCCACAAAAATACATGACTAAACTGTGGCAGATACCAAAGGGATAGACAATCAAATCCATTACCCTTGTCCTGTTTTTGGTGTTCCTATCAAACCCATTACCCTTGTCCTGTCTGATGTTCTTGTCCTGTCCCACTGTTGCTGGGGAGTCCCGGTTGCAGCGAGCACTTGGGGGCCTTTCTAGTGACTGGGGAAACCCTGTGTGGTGTGTCCACCTGCAGGTCGGCTTCCTGCAAGTTTGCTGCAAGAGGGATCAGCTTTTATACTCTTGGATAAACAACTCAGGTTGTATAGGCAGTCCTCAAAAATAACTTCAAAAGGGGGACACCTCATATTTTTCCTCCTTATTGGGTTCTGTCCAAGGTCGGCCAAGCCTGGGAAGAAACTCAAAGAGGAGGAGGCACCTCTATCTGCTTTGGTCCTAAATCATCTGTTTGTCAGGATAACTGTGTGTCTGTTCTCACAGCTAATCATCTAATTTCTCAGCAGAGAAAAATGCTCTGTTGGCTTCAGTCATACTGTCCAGTTGTGAGATTCATCAATATGTCAGCTTTCATTCAGGGCCTATTGCTCAGGCCCTAGCACTTCATATCTGACATTTCTGGTTGTATTTCTCATTGTTTCTTTCTGGATGGCTCAGCTTCCATTAGTTTAGACCTTCTTTTTCTTATAATCCTCTTTTTAAATACTTACATTTTAAACTCTCTTTTTTATACCTAGCCACTGAATTCTAGCTTTATATATCATATAAAAATGTGTGGATTTTTAAATTTTATTTTGGCACTAATTCTTAGTTAATCCTATTATTTCTTATCCCCTAATTATACCTTCCTATTATCCTCTTACTGTACTTGCTCTACGTGACAGTTCAGAGTATTAAAGCATCCATAGTGGCAGCCCTTGTCTCTTGTAGGAGAAGTATAGAAAGCAAATGGGCTCATGCTATTTGTTCCCAGAGATCCTTCATCCAAACATATGCTCTGTGTCTGAGAGAGGCAAAGTCTTGTATTTCAAATCCAGGGTGGTGGCTCATGGTTTTCTGGAGGGTGGCATAACATAGGACTAGTGACCCTTCTATGGTAAAAACTAGGAAGGAAGTAATTTAGAAGAAAGTCTCCACTCCAATACAATGTGGGGAAGATGATTACTGACTTACAAAAACAGCTCCAAGATCTGATCCCTGTTCTGACAGATTTTCTCTTGTCTAGTTTGAGACATACTCAGAAATGAACTTGCATTGCATCAGCACTGAAGTTATGCTCTTTAACTCTCATTTTTACTTAGGACTGTCTGGCGGGGCCAGTACCACCTATGGTTTGAGGTCCAAAGAAGGCATACTGTGCCTGCCTCATCCAACTGCCTCCTGGAAGATATGGCAAATCAGTGCCTTGCTCTTCTGGAGGTGAACTTCTGTGTCATCTGCTCCAGATGCTGGAGTAATGATCTTAGGCTTTCCTTATGCAAAACGTGATTCAGAAAAACCAAAATGTCATGAATACTTTTCCCGCCGAGGCATGGTGTGTGGTGTCTAATGGACAGGGAAGATATTATCACTGAGGAAGAGGAGGATTCTGTCTCAAATGTTGTCCTTTATGCATGTGTGAGTAGAATTGATGCTGGTGGAAACATTTGAAAAACAGAGTGACTGAATTCTGAATTCACAGGTTGAATTGGTGAATATTTGTAACTACTTTTTTCCTATGCCTTAATCTCCCACAATTGATAGAAAAAAAGTTTAAAAATATAATTAAACACATTAAATCAATGAGTATTAATTGTGTTTGCATCTCCTGTCTGATATCTAAGTTTATCCCCATTTCTTTTTCATTTCCTGTAGAACATCCAATATTTTTTGTACTATAAGATTATACTTCAGTGATGTGTAGCTCTGAGAAGCAATATGTGACCAAAAAAGTCACCTGGTGACATCCAGCATTGCTAGAGTTACATAAGCATTGGTTCGAGATACATGAGGTACAGTGGCCTGAATTTCTTCCAAAGCTATTACATATATACTATGAAAGTGTAACTGCTTTCACAGAATGTGTACTCTTAGAGGAAACTAATTAATTTTACTATGTTTCAAGGGGTTTATTGGGAAATAAACTGGTTATAAATGGTATGGACTAGGATGTCCATGTAAATCAAAGTCACTGTATTGAATCAGTGCAGCTACATTATTTGATACTGTTAAGGAACTGGTTCTATAATTTCATTTGTTACAAAAAGTACTAGTCTGACTGATTATAACAATTTTATGGCAATGCTATATCAGGTTATAGTTCCTGTTCACAGAAGGCTGGACTGATTTATCAGGTTCTGCTCTGAGAAAGTTACAAATTTAGCTGCTTTTCAGAGGAAGTACAGCAGCTATCCCTACTGCTTTGTCTTGGCTGGGAGCAGAGGTAGAGTTGTTGAAAACTACTAAACAGAAAAATATTGAGTTTTGTCCAAAACAAATTATCTTATATCTAGCAAGTGTTGACTGTAATTCTTTGATGTGAGAAAATCAAAACATCTCAGATATCTCGCTTCACTTTGAATGTACATTGTTCTGAACATTCATTGATTGCTTTTGTCAAACATCCTTTTCAAATTTATTGTTTTGATTTTTAGGCCAAATGATATCGTACATAATCATTTAATTGTACATCTTTTCATACTTTTTTCAAATTACTAAAGAAATATTTTAACCCCATTCTGCAACCAACTCAGAAATTTAAGAATAATTTTATTTTTTTATTTATTTTTTTTAAATACTCCTACAGAATGGGGAACTTCAAGTAGTTTTCCTGATTTGTCAGGAAGTAATTTTTTGAAACTTGGACATTTCCATGGCATTTACTTGTTGAACAGCTGTGACTTAACTTTTATTTCCAGAACCTAGGGTGTAGGCTTGTAGCACAGGGCCAGTGTGGTCCTCCTCAGCCAGAAGTACACTGAACTGCAGCTATATAATAGAAAAAAGAATTTCATTGAGTTTACTGACCTGCAGGGTGACTTCTTATATGTCTTTGAATGGGAAAAATGTCAGTACAGTAGGCAACATAGCGACAGTGTTATTTTTCTTCATTACACCATAACACAAGTTGTTGCCTTGTAATTCTCATTAGTAATTTTTACTCTCCATTCCATGAGCTGGTTTCAATACTTAAAGTGAAGTATATAATATACAGGTGATAATCCAGCTTTTGAAAATTCTACAAAAAATACATTTTATAATACCAAACAAACTATATGTATGTGCCTAATTTTGCTGCTGAACAGGAGATTTTGCTTAAAAGATATTTATTTTTTTAGAGTGATATAAGGCATGTTTTATAAGTTACTTTGTCATTTGCTTTGAGACAACTGGTATCTAAAGTAGTAAATTTTGAATTGCTGTGACATCTGTTAATTCTCAGATTGACATTTTTCATTCAATAACAATCCTATCACTACAGGCCTTTGTGAAAAATCCCTCCTCAGCTTTCTTGTAGGCCACCTTCAGGTAGTGGAGGACTGCAAATGAGGTCTCCCCAGGGCCTTCTCTTCTCCAAGCTGAACAGCCCCAACTGTCTCAGCCTGCCCTCGGAGCAGAGGTGTTCCAGCCCTTCAGGGCACTCCTCTGGACCTGCTCCAACATGTCCATGTCCTTCTTGTATTTAGCGTTACGGAGCTAGATGCAGTACTCCAGGTTGGGTCTCATGAGAGCAGAGTAGAGGGGGAGAATCACCTTGCATCCTGATGGCCACGCTTCTTTTGAAGCCTAGGATATGGTTGGCTTTCTGGGCTGCACTTGCATGTTCTTGGTTCATGTTGAGCTTTTCATCAACCAGCATCCTCAAGTCTTTCTCCTCAGGGCTGCTCTCAGTCCATACTCTGCCCAGCTTGTATTTGCGCTTGAGAGTGCCCTGACCTTGGGTGAAGGACCTTGCACTTGGCCTTGTTGAAATTCATGACATTGGCATGGGCCCATCTCTCAAGCTTGTGAAGGTCCTTTGCCTCCAGCATGTTGGCCACATCACACACCTTGGCGTCATCCATAAACTTGCTGAAGGTGCACTCAATTCCACTGTTCATGTCACCAATGATGGTGTTAAACAGCAATGGTCCCAGTACCAATCCGTGTGGAACACCACTTGTCACTGGTCTCCAATTGGACATCAAGCTGTTGATTGCAACTCTTTGAGTGCAGTGATCCTGCTAATTTCTTATCCACTGAGTGGTCCATCCATCACATCTTTCAAATTTAGAGACCAGGATGACGTGTGGGACAGTGTCTAACACTTTGCACAATTGCAGGTAGATAACATCAATTGCTCTTCCCTAATCCCCTGACACTGTAACTCCATCATAAAAGGTCACAAAATTTATTAGGCACAATTTACCCTTGGCGAAGCCGTGTTGGTTGCCACCAATCACCTCCTAATTTTCCATGTGCCTTAGGAGGGTCTTCAGGAGGATCTGCTCCATGATCTTGCTGGGTACGGAGGTGAGACTGACTGGCCTGTTGTTTCCCAGGTCTTCCTTTTCGAAAATAGGGGTTATGTTTCCCCTTTTCTGATCAGTGGGAACTTAACCTGACTGCCATGAGTTTTCAAATATGATGGAAGGCAGCTTAGCAACTTCATCCACCAATGAAGTTGCATTACAGTGAAGTTGCTGTTTTCCCTGCTGAGGCTATCAATGAAAAAGTCTCTCACCGGATAAAACTGAAACCAGTTACTTCTTACCTGGAGTAGATAGACTACTGGGAGAACCATTTTTAAACAGTAACTGAGAAGAAATCTCTGTAAAAATCTATTATTCAGTACTGATCTTAAATCTGGCACATGAGGGATCCCACTCTATGTTCTCTACCTATTCATCAAACATGAACAGAGCAGGTAGACATTTTCAGACCAGAAAAGAAATCAGCCCCCATTTAGGGGAGGATTGAAGTGGACATTGTTTTATGCCTTTTGGGAGCATTGGTTTTAAAGTGAACCTAAATAGACATGAGAAGTGTAACCTGGTCTCCTGCTTCCCTTAAGGATCATCAAAACCCTGATCCACTTAGAGAATGAAAATTTCTTCAGCGTGGATGACTGTTTTCCTGAGCAGTTTAGTCATCCATGGAGCTGAGTGCAGAATCTTTTCATGGATCATTAGGAATAGATATAGCTGATAATTATTAGCTAAATTTCTTCTCTAAGTCGAATGATCTGTGAGGCAAAAAGTGTGGAGTTCAGGCTAGGAGAAGGAGAACTAGATGGAAAGACTGGACTTTACAATGAAAAACACTTTGCTCTTCAGAGTTTATATTTCTGAGGATTTTTAGATATGTGACTGAGATACACAATCAGTCTCAAATAAAAATCAAAACAAATGTTTTGTGGATTGAGTGTTAGATGTATAGAATATGAAAGACTCTTTAGAATAGTAAAGTCTTAATCCTAGAATTACTGAAAGACAGTTCATCATATGAGGAAATCGTGTAGATCAGCAAGTTCTAGTTCCCTTGGAGATTGCTGTATGTAGAGAAACTGGTACATTATTCTTTTTGTTAAATACCCATGAAAGGTATGGCTGCAGACTTGTTATGGACTCTCAGGGTTTCAATAATGTAAGAAATAATGCTACTGAAGAGATGTGATATTTCTCGTACAGTATTATTTGGAATGTTTCAAATTTTCATGGATATAGGTTGTAAAAATGGTAGGAATAATGCTAATTCCTGCTTATTCCTAGGGGTGACTGCTGAAATGTTATGAAATAACTATCAAACCATCAAACTTTGATGGTTTATATAAATGTAGAGGAAAATTATTATTTGTATTATTTGTAAACAATCCTCTTCCTCATTGGGCTTTGACTGAGCAATCCAAGGTCAACTCAGTTAAAATTAAATGGAAAGCTAAAAGTAGGCCCTCTAACAGTACTTAATAATTTCAAAGGAATAAATTTGATGATATAAGAAGTTGCTGAAGTAAAATTATTTGAGAAGCTTTGGGCAAAAACTGTCCAAAACCCAACATTTTTTAATGTAGAAGTGTATAAGCTACCTCAAATGTGAATTCCAAAGAAAGGGTAAAAAGACTATGAGATCCATATCTGCTTGGATGACCTAATACTCTCAGAAAGTATACTGAGACTATAAAGAATGGGAAAAGAATGGATTGAACAGCAAGAAAAATAAAAAAAAATATGTTTAAGAGGCTTGGAGATAAAGTGAACAAAACACAAGAATTCAAGCTGAAGTAAACCTTGAGAAGGATATTATAACTATTATTCAGAGGTTTTATGGACACATGGATAAGAGAAAAAAGAAAGAAGAAATTGATTATGAAAGAGAAATGACAGGTTGTGCCAAAAAAAAACAAAAAAGAAAAAGAAAGAAAGAAAAAAACTTTTTAGCTATGATAGAGATAGACAAAATACAATAGAACTAAGTTCTCTAGATTTCCATGAAACATTTGGTATGGTTGTACCTAGGAAATTCACAATCAATTATGTAGTGTTAATTGTTGTTTAAAGCAAACAGAAATCATTTAGGACAATCATTTTAGGTTCATTAATCACCTTGACAGAGAAGGAAGGAGAGTTCTACTAAAATGCAGGGTAACAGCTAATTGGGAATCAATATAGAAAAGAATTTGAGAAGGACTGAATGTGTTTGCAGATGATTAGAACAGTAGGAATAAGTCAAATAAATGAAATACAAATGAATTATTAATTTAGACTTTTAGTTGAACTTTGGTGTTCAATTTCCTTCTAAAGGGAATCTGGGTTCTGAAATTAAATTTTTGAAAAAGAAAACAAATTTTATTGAGAATAGTATTGTTAGCGACCAAGATGGAGAATTGCACCTATGTGATACAGGAGAAGGACTTCAATGTGGGTGAAGAGTGTGCTGCTGCAGCAAAGAAAGCCAACAGGATGCTGGGTTACATCAAGAAGGACATCACCGGCAGAGATAAAAAAGTCATTATCTCACTCCACTCAGTGCTTGTCAGGCCACACCTGGAATACTGTGCTCAGTTTTGGTCCCTGCTATACAAAGAATGTGGACAGGCTGAAGAATGTCCAAAGAAGGGCCACAAAGATGATCAGAGGACTGGCAAGCCTGCTGTGTGGGGAAAGGCTGAGAGAACAGGGTTTGTTCAGCCTTGAGAAAAGGCAAATAGGAGAGACCTTGTAATCAAGTTCAGGTATTAAAAGGGTGGCTACAAAGAAGGTAGAAACTCCCTTTTTACAAGAAGTTACATGGAAAAGATGAAGGGTAATGAGTACAAGTTATTCCTGAGGAGATTCTGATTCGGTGCAAGAAGAAAATTTTTCACAAAGAGAACAATCAGCCATTGGAATAATATCCCCAGGGAAGTGGTG
Organism: Eurystomus glaucurus suahelicus; assembly: GCA_032159205.1. NCBI lineage: Eukaryota > Metazoa > Chordata > Aves > Coraciiformes > Coraciidae > Eurystomus > Eurystomus glaucurus. Next base: position 12,629 of record JAVFHW010072691.1, read on the forward strand.
GATTCTCCAATGTTGGACACTTAAGATTTGGATGGACAGGGTGCTGGGCCATCTTGTCTAGACTATGCTTTGCCAAAGAAGGTTAGACCAAACGGTCTTTGAGGTGCCTTCCAACTTGTTATTCCATCATTCTATGATTTATGGTATTAATAAGAATTGTGATATAAATGTCAGGAAGGTTAATGTGGTTTGTACATATATCTTGGAAGGTAATCCTAACGGGTCAGTGTTAATGCCACTGTACAGTGACCCCACAGAAAGAGGAAGACCTACTTTTAATTTTTTCTCAGATATTTTGTGATGTTGGGCATAACGTTGTACAGTAGATTTGAATTCTGTGAAATGTGATCTTTGAGTTTGCTGCAATCACTTGGAAAGTAATTGTCACACTACGGATGAAAAACAGACTTAGTAAGTCCTGAGAGTCTTTTTTTAGTTGCTGTTTCTAAGTAAATTCAAATGGAAAAGAAGAGGCCCAATAACTGAAGAGAAGAAAAAAAGGACTTGCTTCCACCCCCCCAGATATGTATGTGTGAATTAAAATCCATAAAACTCTGTGGCTCTGAAAAGGTTAAGCACTGAGGCACAGTAAATATGTCCATTTATAGTTTCAAAGGAACAGACACAGAATGTCAATAGTGCTACACTTTAGTTATGAAGTCCTAGGTTCGCTACAGCACCCAGTAACATTTTTTTCCAGCCACTTTGGATTAGCAGCATTGATCCAGTCTATATAGACTATGCAAGATAATTTTACATGTAATTCTTATAATTAACATAAATTACTTCCCTCATTGCTTGGAAATATGCAGCTGTACTCTCAATGTAGTTATATGATATCATACACAAAATATTGGGAAAATGATAAAGAGTAGAAACTCTTATTCAAAGACCAGACACTGCAGCTGAAATATGTTCTATTTATTCACAGTTTGGGTGCCAGACTCTCTGTCGTGCCGCTTGAACCCTGACCTAGAATGACCAAACGGTAGTCATGCAAAAAAGTCTTTTATCATCTCAGTTTCTTCAGTCCTTTGAAAAATGTTGTCAATTATGTCATTTAAATGTGTTAGGCATGGTGAATAATTGCCTGCTAAGACCAGTCCTTAAGGTGAAAAATAGTTGTCTCTGAACTCAGAAGACAGAAAATGAGACTCCTAGTCCCAATCTCCTTTAATTTACAATGTTCTCTGTTCCCCCTTTCCTTCCTCCAGAAGGGCTTTCAGCTACATTATCAGGACATGCACACTTCTGGTAGTGAAAGGTCACTGATTAATTCACTCTACAACACAGTGCTTTGTGAACTTTTCAGATGTAAATTCTGTTGTTACGCTTGTTGGAGAACATGTAACTGGAAAACACAAGGCTGTTCCAACTTAAACCATTAATGCAAAAGGACAAAAAAGAAGGATTCTTTCACGAAGCATCACTAATTGGGTGAATGAAATTAATCAGCAAAGGGCCTGATCTGCAAAGTTGTTTTGCTTGTAACATGCTGAAGAGCTTCTACTCAGGGGTTCTCAGCGAATCATATTTTTCTAAGTATAAGAATTACAACTTTTGCTCACAATCAGGATTATTTTGGTTTTATGAAAGAAAAACAAAGGAAAAAAGGAGAAGAAAGTCTGCTAATGAAAACTAGCAAGTGCAATTGTACTCATTTCACTGATGTTTAATTGCCTTGTCTCAGGGTTTTTCTGGGGGGGGGGGGCAGATTACAACAGTAATTCTTTGTTTTTAAAAGGCAATATATTGAAAATAGAAATGTATTTCATGGCATTTGCTGAACTTTCAATTCCTGACAGATGCGTGATAGAGCCTTTTGTGCAGGTCATATCACATTAGACCAAAAAGTGTTTTTAAGCTTCCCCCAGCCCAATGTAGTTTCTCTTTTCTGACCTCTTAATCATATTTTTAGGTACAAAACTTCAGTTAAAAGACAGGACAGGGACATTTTAATTTCTAGTAAATATCTTAAAAGATAAGTGGTAGATCAAGCATGTAACACATTTCAAAAATAGCACCAAAATTACATTTTTTTTTTTCATAGAGAATACAGGAAATAAACAGAAAGTAGATAAATCAAGGAAACACCTCTGTGTAATTCGCTTCCTCAGTTTCCTTGCTTCTCAGTGTACTACAGCATTTGTGTTGGTGTAATTTCAGAAATCCATATCCCCTCTCCTCATCACAGCTTCTCTATGCCTTTCTTTCTTTCCCTTATAAATGTCTTTTGTCTTTGTGAGCACTGACATCCCATTTCTTTGATACAGTTTTCTCCAAGTGAAGTCTTCTGCAAAGAAAGTGTACCTAGATTTTTAGGCTAGGTTTTGAATCACGTTTAGACAACTAAAGAGATAAAAAAGTTAGAAAACAATTTAGCTAAAAAAAAAGAGGCTAGTTTCATTCCTTTCTTCTCTGTTGAAGTCTAATCACACGATTAAAACCCATGGTGTTTTAATACAAATGCTGTTCTCAAACACTTTAGATCAAGGGCTATATACACAGGACTAAGAGTATAGAAAGACGATAATTGTACAGGCTTCTGGATAGAATTCAAACACTGCATGAATGTGTACAGGTTCACTGATCTGGCACACACAGTGCCTGTTCTGCTTTTCTATATCACATAACACAGGACTTAAATTCATACAGGAGGAGGTCTTACAGATTCCTGTGAAAATTGCTTTTAAGAACATTTTCTGGTGAACAGATCCTGCCTCAGTTATCAGGGACTATCCTAAGGATATACTTGATTAAACATGGAAAATGAAAGGAGGAATTTACAAAGGAATAGAGTTGTTTCATATATTAGACTATATATGTCGATATTGACTTGAATGAGGTATCTACATACACAAGACAGTAACAAAAATATGTGAATGGACAGTGGAATCTCTTTTTTAAACCACAGTTTAATGTGGTTCCTAAAAAACAGTTAAACAACTGATGGTTGCCTTTTCTTTAATTGAAACTCAGTGATTTCATTAGTTTGAATTAATACTTTTTGAAACTGTGCAATTACTACCTTTTTAAACCACTGAAGATTTTTCATTAAATCAGCATGACCATTTATTTCCTCCTTCTATGGCAAGCATGTTCCTATCTTATCATAGATGTAATTATAAAGGGTAGAGAAGCTGTCTTAGCATATAAATGAGTAACCAGAGGAAAGGGGCTTGGATCCTCTGAATCTTTATTTTATATTGCAACAATGTAAATACATTTTAATTAGATTAATCAGAAGTTAGGTTTCAGGCAGCTAGTTCAATGTTTTTCACTGATCATGGCAAGACATTTTATAACTTTTGTTTATGAAGTTTTTTCCAATAAAATTTATGGATTTAAGAGTGGGGAGAGAGCTGTGACATAGGATGAAAGAAAGGATTTCGGAATAACACAGTGTTTCTTTAGCACTGGAATGCATTAGGTGCTAAGGGGCAAAAATGGTGGGACCTGATAAGTAAAGATGGGTGTAAAAAACAGCTACAACATCAGTCACATTCATGTGGTGTTCCAAAAACATCAGCACATCTTCACCATACCAAGGCCATGAGACATTGAGATATGAATCAATAATCCGGTCTATCTGGTCCAGATAAGCTCCCCAGCTTTCTCATTTCCGTGTTGCAAGAGACTTTACTCCAGACATTACTGTTATATCCCGTTGACTTCAAAATATGTCTTTAAAAACCACAATATAATATCCAGCACCTGCAAAATATTGTGATGTATTAGAAAGAGTTGTAATGAAAACTGACTGCAAGAGTCATAACAACAGGTCACATTATTCATAACCTACAGTTATAACAAGGTTATGATCATACATGAAATAAGCCAGCTACAAATGTGAAAATATCCTGAATTTTAGAAGTAATACAACCAAATATAATAAATCTTGCCTGCAAATGTAATAAGGCCTTTAACTGAAATGTAATAAAATCTATCAACAGCTGCAATGTATATGGAACATATTATATAGCTTTACTATGAATTATACCCCCTGCTGTTTATGGACTCCACAATGTCATGCTTTGTCTTCTTCCAGAAAATCTAGTAGTATGGGACTAAGTGTTTTCCAATTTATATTATGTATGACAGTGTGTTAATATAAAAATGTTGAGGGTGAAAATGAAATTTTGAATCCAGATGTGCTCCTTCATCATCCTGCTAGCATAAGAGAAAGGATGTGGTCTACCACATGTGGCTCAAACACTTCCTCAGCTAGACAAGGTAAGAACCAAAATGGATGTTCTGGGTAACTAATACGTTCCTCTACTCCTAACAATATAAATACATACACAAAGAAAAAAGGAATTTTGCTGAGTGACACAGTAGGGGGAAAGTTCAGTCTGACTCATCTTTATGTACCTCTTTTTTTTGCCTTCTGAAATTTCATTTGAGGATAATATATATCATTTCCTAGAAAGCACTACTTGTCATTTCTTTACTGGAGTACTATCCCAACAAATGAACACAAAGGACTGATGTGACTGACTTGTTGCCATCTATTTGTGTTCATCTCGTGCACCTCTATGCTTCCTGAAATGACAAAACACCAAGTGCTGTAACTTGAGAGAAACCTAGGATGTTCTACTTTAAAATATCAAATGGAAGGTTTTAATGGTTTCTTTGTGTGTGGAGGTGACCTGATCTTCAGTAGTGTTAAGTCCCTTGCTATGGAGGCCTTACCTCTGGATGTCATCATTATTTTATATCAATCCACTCCAAACACTAATGTTTCCATTGAGAATGCAATGTACAGAAAGAAAATACTCTATATTTTCAAGAGGTGTTTACAATGTGCCATCTCCAGCCATGCCACTGTCTCTGATTTGCTTTGTGTCACTTTGTGTTATATTAACAAATGTAGTGTCATATGAAAGAAAAATGTTAAGTGTGGTTTCCTGACACTTCCAGCAGCACACAGCTCACTACAAATATCACAATAAATAAGCCTAACAATGTTATATCTGAAAAAGAAGTTATTACGGACCACTTTTGGTAGAATGTAATGATGGATTACAGTATCTTGCATACCCCAGGAAGGAATTAGTACTTGCAATATTTATCTTTAAACATTGTTGTAAAGAATATTGCTGCAGCTCTCTAAATCCAGAGGGACAAATGAAGTTATTTGGTAAAATTTGAATGCTGAGTTCTACAGGACATTTTTTTTTTCAAACAAAATAAATATGGGCCTAAATCCCATTAGGCAACTCTGTACATATATTAAGGTGTTTAGGTAAGTCCCACTAGATCTCAGTAGGTAGAATTTGAAATTAGGAAAATAAAACCAAATTAAGTTATTGTAGAGAAGAAACAGTAAAAAAAAATATTAAGAAACTTATTAAAAAAATGATAGGAAAATTAAGAAAATTCAATTGTTTTGTATTTTTAAAATTAATATAATGCTTACTAGCCACAAAAGGTGATAAAACATCTTCAGTTGCTTTATGATGTTTAAGTTGGCACAGGTCTTCTTTTCATTTAAAGTTTCGTTTGGATTTAATAGCCATTTTAAATTTTATTGTATTTTGATTTCTAATTTGCAGTTGTGGAAGAAAAATGACTACTTTACTAAATTAAGCCTCTATTTTTTTTACGAATGGTATTGCGAAACAACTCTAAATCATTTGTGAGCAAGTCATATACATTACACTGGTTATCTGGATATTATTTTGATAGAATGTGCTCAATGCTTCAACATAGTTCTTCATTTTTAACATATTTTTCACTCTCAACCATTTAAGTGTTATGAGGTAGGGCTGAGAAGAGAGGTGTGTTTTTTTTAGAACTGAAACTGAATTATCCTTACACAAAGATTGTTGGAGACATAAGATCAGTGAAATAATCCATCAAAAGTTCAATTTCAAAGATCATGTCTACCACTGCTGTTCTAGGATTCCTCTAACTTTATTGCTCAACATAAATGTGTCATGTGTGAGTTGTCGTGACTTCAGTCACATTTTACCTTTCTAGTTAGTACTTGAGTAACAAAGGACTTGATGTTCTGAAAGAACAGTGCTCCAAACTTCACGGCCTTTTTTTTTTAATGTAATACAGGTATTACTGAACTCATTTTGTAGATACATTGATTAATGAACAGAGAGTAAAGACCGTGAAACAAAATCCACTGAAACCTTTAGATCAGCGACTAATGATTGCCCAAAGACACTGATCAGCACATTGAAAAGTCTAAAACTGACATTCAGATCTATTGATTTCAATTTCACATATTCCAATAATAAAACTTCTTTGGATTAATTTTGAAATGACAATCTACCGTATTCAGGAGCAATGGCACACCCCAAATAATGTAGAGCATGGGTGGGAAAAGGATGCTGCCTCTAGTGATGGTCTGATACAAAATAATCCTAATGGAACAGAACAGAAGCTCCAAAGGCACTGCAATTCCAGGAATGTATTTATTTTCTTCCCATCCAAAGAAACAGAAAAAACACAGCTGCACCATAGCACAATGCACTCCAGAAGTTCAGAGGTGTCCTCATGGGACATCACTTTTTCCTAGAGCTCTTTGGGGAGGTGTAACTACTTACCACTCATGACTCCCAGCTGACACAAAACATAGTGGAGCATTAAATGAAATGCACAGCACTGACATTTCAAACCCTCTTCATGCCAGAAAATGGAACACCTGCACTGGACAATAGTAAGTTGATGATTAGAGTCAAGCAAATTTGTTAATTTTTAAGCATGATGTTTTGCTCCAGATCCTACAAATGAAAGCCATGAATGAAAGGCTACGACAGTGAATACCCCTCCAAACCCTAAGTGCATGTAATGACTTAGTTATACTCCTTAGTTACCTGCTTTCCTGATTATTATGCTGAGATTTTTTAATGGGGTGAAAATATGAAAGAATTTGAAAACTTATACCACTTAAAGCTCCTCCTAGAAACAAATGACACTTCAATACATCCAAAAGAGAGGGATTATAAAAATTCCCCTATGAAAGAGTTTCTATATCTACTGTCAATAGTAATTGTTGAAGTATTACAGTTCAACATTGTCCTAGTTTGGCCAGGACAGGGTTAATTTGGTGCAGTCAGGCTATTCTATACCATGCGAACATCATGCCCCGGGGCCAGTTCCATTTCGGGGCCAGTTCTGGGTTTGGAGGTTCGGCGTGGGCATGTGTGGTTGCTCCATCCCTTTGTCCCCAGTATTGCCTTTTTCTGTGTATTGCTTATTTCTTACTGTTGTTATTGCTTTTGTTAATGCAATTGTTTCTTACTTGTTTCTGTATTAAACTTTCCTTATCTCAACTCAAAAAGGCATTTTAAAACTTTTTTTTCCTTTCTCTGTCTGTGGCCCGTGGCAGGGGGAGCAGTGGTAGCAGCCATGTGGCTCGGCTGCTTCAGGGAGCTGCCGCAGCTTTACTTAAACCACCACAAACATTTAAATTTAAGCCAGGAATCCCCAAACACTTACAATAACAAAGAGGATCCCAAAAATGAAATTGATTTTTATCCTTGTCAAAGAGTAACACTTAAAAGGTAAGTTTTACCCCACAAGTTAGGTGAAGGGATGATAATGGCAATCTAATAATAGAATCATAGAATCATTTCAGTTGGAAGAGATCATCAAGTCCAACCATTAACCCAGGACTGCTAAGCCAGTACTAAACCATGTCCTTCAGCATCCCATTTACATGTTTTTAAAATACTGCCGGGGATGGTGGCTCCATCACTTCCCTGGCCAGCCTGTTCCAACGCTTAACAACCCTTTCTGTGAAGAAATTTTTCCTAATATCCAATCTAAATCTTGCCTGGTGCAATGTTAAGCCATTTCCTCTTGTCCTATCACTTGTTCATTGGTCAAACAGACCAACCCCCACCTTGCTCCAACCTCCTTTCAGGGAGCTGTCGAAAGCGAGGTCTCCCCTGAGCCTCCTTTTTTCCAGACTAAACAACTCCAGGTCCCTCAGCCTCTCCTCACAAATCTTGTGCTCTAGGCTCCTCATCAGCTCCATTGCTCTTCTTTGGACACATTCCAGCACCAAACTTTTTCGTGCAGTGAGGGGCCCAAAACTGAACACAGTATTCCAGGTGAAACTTCACCATTGCCTAGTACAGGGGGACAATCACTTCCCTTGTCCTGCTGCCTATACTATTTCTGATACAAGCCAGGATGCTGCTGGCCTTCTTGGCCACCTGGGCACACTGTTGGCTCTTATTCAGCCAGCTGTCAACCAACATGCCCAGTTCTTTTTTGCCAGGCAGTTTTCCAGCCATTCTTCATCAAGCCTGTAGCATTGCATGAGATTGTTGTGACCTCAAGTGCAGGAATCAACACCTGGCATTGTTGAACCTCATACCATTGGCCTGGTATAATAATTATTAATGCATTACTATAATAAATGCAGAGTTTTAAAAACTTAACTGACCTTCTCTGGAGACTAATTTCACCACACCATGCCATTCAATTAAGTTCTTCTTTGTGTCTTATTCTTCAGGTTACAACACCTGAATGTCTGTAGCGTGGGGATAATACGAAATTCTTCAATATAAGAAAAGAGTTTTTGATGCATTTAAGTTTTGCAATTATATATAAAAAAAGGAAACTCATGTTTGCCCCTAAATGGAAAGCTGATATTATTACTAAGTAAAGCAGATTCTTCCTGTGATCTTGAACAATTTAAAAATATTTCTGATTTGTGTTATTTTTAAGAATTTATATTTGGCAAATCCAGCTGGAACTTTATAAGGAATTAATTTTACACTTTGCTCCTTGGGATCATAATAGTGACTTTCACTTTCAGCAGGTTGCACTATATTATAGACAGAGCTTGTGATGTGGAAAGGCAAAGATCTTTCTAAATTTCTTACAACAGTGTTCCTAGTGTCTGATCACATTCCCTCTTTCAGATGGATAGCGCTAGTACTGTCACGTGTTCTGGGGCGTTCACACATAAATACTCAGATTGCAATGGCAGGTGATTTCTTTTTTCCCTCACTTTGGCAGTGACTTTCATAATGTAGCAAGGTACTCTTCTCTGCCTTTAATGAATAATTTCTATTTATGTGTCTGTATGTATTTATGTGCATATGTATGCATATTAATGTATGTGTACATAAATGTGCCCAGCAATACTTACACTCCACTGAATATACATCCAAGTGCATTTACATGTTGTTGCTATGGCAGGATCCTGCTAACATCTGAGAAATAAAAAAATAAATACCAGCAGAGGGCTCACAAGCTATTTTATTTTTAATGTCAACAGCTGTCTAAACCAATGAGTGCTGAGACTTCCACCTTTCCTGGAATTCAATCTCCCATGTTTATAATGTTTCTGTGCAGACATCAAGGTGTTCAGATACCAAGGTGAGGTTGCATTATCCCTTCTTATGACACCAGAATCTCATTTCAATATTACGATCATTCTTCTGCTCAGCCCAGAGAGCTTACTTCTCTGCGGAAAAGCAATTGCTGCCTCAAGTTTAGATGTGCTTGAAGTGTAATATACTTAACATATGTTTATAGCCCGTATATCACATGTGAATGCATACAAGCTGAAGGACATGTACTTACAGTCCTGTAATCTGAAGATGGATATGGGTGTAGGTGCATGGGTTGCCTGAATTAAACAACCTTTTTAAAAAAGAATTCAGATGACATACCAAATCCTCTTTTATGAACTGCATATGTATTTCATTGCCCAAGTCAGCCACCTCTGCCTTAGGAAATAATTCTGATCACAGAGCTTTTCCATGGCAGAGAGCTTGCTGTTTCTCTAAACATCCCTCTCAGGGATGTCTGTGTAGAAGCAGGCTGGAAACAAAAATACAAACAATACAGTGTATTGACCATATGCTAACAAGTAGGAACAAGGAAGACTGTACATAAGAGAATGACATTCTTATAAAAATAAAGGTCTTAGATGACATGTTTGAGAGAGAAAAGGGAAGGAAAAAAGAATCTAAAATCAGATAGACTGACAGAAGGGACTGTATATGTGGACAGATAACAGTGATCATAAAACCCTTTCTGTAGGGCGTAACGTGGGAAAGTCTGAGAGATTCATCTTCGCTCATTTAAACCTAGCCCCAAATTATCTCCAGTCTCTTTTATTTTGTCCTCATAACCACCAGCATCCCTCCCTCAGTAGCTCCTTCTCAGTTTTATTCTTTCTTTGTGATCTCTACCGAAGCTGGCTTTGCTCTTAAACCTCTCTTTGATTTCTCTGCTTCTTTAATTCCTTTCCTTCCCTCTTTGTTTTCACTCCCTTTGCTTGATGCCAGAGCCTGTATTTTCAATTCTTCCCACCCTTTTGCTCTCAGCTCCTCATGCTCCTCTCTGTGCTCTCCACCTGACTAATCCCCAGTACTGGCTCCTTACCAAAAGCACTACTTCCACTTCTGTTCTCATGCTGTCAAACACATCTGGAATAAACTCACTTCCTCAGCTTAAACATAATTCTCTTATCTGAGCTTGTCTGAAGATTTTTATTTCTCCTCCTGAATGAATTCTTAAGCTGCAAATTGCCTGTCATTGCTCTCTACCTTAGAGGAAGTAATCCCTAAAACCTAGAACCCTAAAAATCTTTTACCCTCAGCATTCTGTCACCTTCCAAAAGACCCCTCCACAATCTTTCCCACATCCTCCCTCAGCCGCTACCTTATTCTGTATCTATATTCCATCTGGTCAGTTATTTGCAACTAAGGACCCACAATCCACAAAGGGCAGGAGAGCTGTGCTGCCCAACATGGTTGTTCCCTTTGTGAACAGTTGTGTAACATTATCCAGAATGCAGCATGCCACTGCATCCCCAGATCCCCGTGCTAACTCCAGCAGACCAAAGAGGAGAGCCATATATAACATATAGAGAAGGCACAGGAAATTTCCATTATGCTACTTCCTGGTGCAAACCCTCTGCAGGATTTTTGTATCCTTCAACATTAGTGAATTCTTCCCTTAGTGACTGAATCCAGTAATCAGACCTTTAGAAACTCTGAGTAACAGGAAAACATGAGTATTAACCCAAGGATGGCATTTGACTTCCTTAGCACTTTCAATAGGTTTAATTAATGATTAAGAAAAAAATAATTCTCTATACAAATATTCCTATTCAGTTATCTTTAAACATTCAGTTTCCATCTGCTTTTCTTTTATAGCAGACATAACAAGAAGGCACTTAAGACTTGCTTTTATTAATAGTATGTAATTGAAACCACTTCAAAGCAAGAGTTGGGAAAAAATAAACTGGATGATGACTATTGACTGTAATTTCATTTGATTTGAAATACTTAATTGTTATGCATGTTGAATAGACAGTACTCAACTGATTTGATTTGATATATTTACTTTTAAATTTTAAACTCTGGGTTTATCTCAGCTCAGTTTTGATAGATGCTTTGGTTCACAGGGTAATAATTTTCACAAGAATAGACTATATGAAGTTGTTTTTCTAAATGCCCTTGATACTTACATGCATAAGACTTTGGTACTCTGCGTTGTTGCTGCTTAACTCTCTTACACTTCCCAATAAAAATAAAAATATTGATCCAGGGGAGATAATATTTGATAGGGAGGAAAAATGTTGAATGCATTTACAACTGAACAGCAATATGAAGCAATAAATAGTGATTTCATTTGCATTTGCTTCAATGGGGGTTATAATTATTTCCTTTCCTCCAGAAATAACAATATCTTTCATCTAAATTTTCACAATGTTTATGATATCTTATTTTCCATGAAGCCTCGGGGTAGCTTCTATTCATATTTTGTACCAGTCAGCTTTTTAATGTAATTCTCATTAAAATAGTGCTCCTTGTTTACATTACTGTGGTGGTATTTGTTTAAAAGTATCACTTATGAACAGAAAATATGAAAAAATTGGATCCTAGGAAGAGAAAGATTTTTCTCTAAGTTTGGAGTTAGTTCAATTTTAGCTGATATCCATGTTGAAATAAAATTACATTAGATGTGAAAGAAATACTGATTATTCTTTGCTGCAAAGATCATCCAGCAATCAGATTGCTATTCTTTTAATAATATTCTAGCTTTCATACACCTTTAGCAGCCAAGTATTACTTCAAAAAACCAAAACCACTTGACATAAGCAAGAAGGATGCACAAGCTAGGAAAGAAACAAGGACAAAAAGTTGAGGAAAAGAAAGCGAAGTAAAAGTTGCAACACTTGGTCTGCATTGGATGACACTGAACTAACTGTAAAGTGTGTAACAGTAATTTGCTGGTCTGATCCCTTAGCTTATCTTCTTAATCCTTTGCCTTTGCTACAGACAGATTTTATGGTCTCTAGAACTCAGTGTATTAAAAGTACCCTGGTCTTGATTCAGGCAGTTGTTTTAGATAATGCTGAATACAAGCACATAGTCATGAAGTCAGTTCAAAACTTTAAGCTCCTTTACTTACAGCACTTCTCAGCTGAGCTGGTTAACCCACTGAACTTCCAATATGACCTATGATATTAAGGATTTGCTTGTAAGGCCTTCCAAAAATACTAAGGCACATTTTCACCACATTGATATACCCTCTTACATCAAGTTCCATTGATCTGATAGAGTGAAATTCCAAGGGTAAACATCAGTATAGATAAGAACAGAAACTAGTGAAGGAAATAAATTTGGATAGAGGAGAGTAACATGCACAAGACATGACAATGGTCAGTGACAGATTTACCAGAGGGCTTCCTTTTTTTTCTCCCTTGCATTACTGCTTCTTCTTGTGGTATATCCTCTGTGTCACTTGGCTGGGAGGCAGACATATCCCTGGGCAGTCACTTGTCACTGTAAGTGTCTGCATACAGCTCAATAGTGATGAAGTGATAAGCAGCACTGCTTTTTAAACCTAGCCAAACCACTTCCAGAGCCCACGCTTCTGTAAAATCCTTTTTCTCGGTATGTATCACTTATATTAGTATATGTAAATTTCATCATTAAGAATTAGATTTTTTTTAATAGGTCCATTAGAAACCATTTTGTTAGTGAATAAATAAGATAAAACACAATTGAAGCAGTAATAGTAGTCCAATCCTCTCACTGCAATAAGCATTTTCAGTGCCATCTGTATACATTTTAAGATGACAATACTAAATATTTTTCATAATCTTTTCCAGTATTCATTTGGTCAACCTTTGTATCACCAGGAGGGTTACCTTTATTTAAAATAAGAAATCACAATTTAATTAGTAACTAATCTCACAGAGAATTCTGCAGCTAGGGAATGCTGGAATAGTGTAATAGAGTGACTTGACATTGTAAGTTTCAAAAGCTTATTTGAATTTAGACTTTATATTGAACTAGTCATATTCTCCACTTCCTTTGTAAATTAAACTATGGAATGGTCTCCTCCTGGCTGCTTCTTTCAAATATCGTATGTGATTTTTGCATCTTGGAAGCCTCTACCAGTAGAATTTGAAAAACAGATTCTAAGTCTTTAATTTAAGATTTAATTTTATTATCTTCACTTTTGAGTTTCAACACCTGACACTGTATGCTTTTATCAACATTACTATCAGCACAAAAGTTTGGAATGAGTTTTTTAGACAATGGCATATGAAAAAGGATAACAAAAGATTCTGAGATCAAGATAATAATGAACAGTGTTTTGCATCAGATATTTTTATTTTTAGGACTCTGAGATAAAATTTGTTTTATACTGCATTGTATTGTTAATTGAAAAATACTAGTGATCTTCTGTTTATCCTGCTTTTGAATCTGAAATGATTAAATGAGAAATGAAAAATTATTAATTCTTCATGTCAGCTGAGCTCATAAAAAACAAGAAGTATCTTTGAATGTAATTCTCCAAGGATTTTGTTGGTCTATACGATTTAATCAAAATCTCATAGTTTACAACAAAGAAATTCCATTTTTTCAAGCATCTGTCAGCCTGTTCCAATCAATTTCACTTTTAATAGTGAATTTGTACCACCATTTGTGGTTTGCTGATTTGTGAAAATTACTTTTGTCATCCCTGCATGCCTGCAAACCTGACTGACCTGCAAACATTCAAAAGTTTTAGTATTTCCTCTGAATGGTTTAGGTTATGGCAATGTTTCAAGATTGAGACTCTAAATGCCCCAATTTACAGGGCTAGCCTGAGTTTTACACTTGGTTAGCTGTAACTCCAGTATGCCTTATTTGGATATTTCAGGTATTATTGCAAGGGAAATATTAATATTACTTGCTGTTTGCAGGCATAACCTAAGCATGTGAGAACAGATGCAGAGCCCTACTGGGTTAGAGCAGCAATTTGTGTAGCTCAGTCCTCTGTCTCCAGACAGGGCAGCAGGCAGCTCTACTTGGGGAGATCATGTCAGTCTGGCTACTGTGGCCCCAGCACCCACAGCTGGTGGGTTAAGGATCCCAGAGTACGCCTACTTGCTTTAGTGACTCTCTCTTTGTTCTTGATATGGTTTGAACTCCTCTCCCAATATGCAGTGGAAGCAGCTTCTACAAGTTCACCACTGGCTGCACAAGGAAGTACGTTCCTTTAGCTATTTTAAGTCAGTCTGTTAGTTTGACTGCTGTTCAATTCTACTACCATGGGCTTCAGTGAGTAACAGTTTCACATTTACCTGATTCACTACTCATTTAATGCCTGATGACATTATGATGCCAACTGTATAAATCCCAAGGTGGGAAAATACAGTGCAGCGCTCACACTACCCAGCTATGTCTCTTCCCCTAATCTGGCAACTCAGTATCTCCCATTCCCTTCCATAAGCTTAATTATTCCAGATGAGTAGTTCAATACCAAACTTCAGCGGTTAGTTCATATAAGAGTGGAGATCTTGGGCATTTCTAAGCTTGGGCTGAATGGAACTAAACAAGAGGTTGGTCCCATTGAGAATTTGGAACCTTGTCACAAATACTGCTGGTTCAAATAACATAGATAGCATTGTATTTTGGTCCTTGCCTGTAGTGCAAGAAATTTGTGCCTTCTAGAAGTGTATACCACGTGTCCTTTTATTTTTCTTGAAAAATATTACTCTCTTTAGTTGTATGCCCATCTGTTTGCAAGTTACTAAGTAAGTGGGCATTGGAGGGGTCACCTAATGCTTGATAAGGGAACAGGTGGGAATAAGTGCCCCTCCTACAGTACCTGCCCTTCTGTGGAGTATCCATGCTGCATGGAGGGGACAGGATCATGAGGCCAGAGAAAGAGCATCTGCACTAGAGCCGTGCACTCAGGAGCAAGAAGTTTCACAAACTCATTCTTTACAGAGACAGTATGATGTGAAGGCAATGAGGCTGTATTGCACAGAGGTGGGCTATACAGCCCAGACCTGACTGTATAGTTAGTGTGCCTACATGTCCTGTAAAGATTGGGCTTCATACTGAAATAAACTGAAACATAATAGAATATGAGCAGAACTTTATTTCCTTCCTCTTGTATTTATGCCACAAAAGAAGAAAAGTGCTTTGGAAGCTGGTAGTTGTCTGGAAATAGTTAAAAGAACAGGATAAAGCTAAAAATCCTTGAATATGCCTCACTTAACACTATTTAAAAATAACCTGAGATCAAAGTGCATAAGAATAAAATTGAATGTCAAGAAATGCTTTGGTCTGGCTCTGAACCCCCTTTGCTCAGCCAAGGAGGTGTAGAGGGGAAAATAACCTTTTCCTCTTTATTCAGTGGCTTGAGGGCAGCACACAATTGCAGTTCCTGGGCTCCCTTCAGTGAGGGGAGCTTGGGAACCACTTACTCCACTATCTGCTGATGAATGAGGTTCAGGAAGAGCAGTCTGCAGCCTCACTTCACCTAGGGGAGTGGGAACGGCAGAGAGCCCACGGACCCATGGGAGAGACAAGTGCAGGCTGGGTAGAGCCTCTCCCCACACCCGAGGGGCCGTGCAGGAAGGAAGGTCTGGGGTCTGCCCGAGGCACTGTCTCTCCAGCACTCCTCCTGGGGCAGTATCTCCTCACCACTCCCTAGCCAGAACTTGCAGACAAATGGCACAATCTACCCTCCCTTTCATCTTTAGGACTCTAACAGCATTATGCAAATCCCAGCTATGTCCCTAGCAACCCAGTCTAAAGGCAATTTTGTATGCCTTTTTTTTCCTTGTGGCAGATTTCATCCCCAAAGAGATGAGTCCAGTAGAGGACAGAAGTGAAGGCTGCTAGAGTGCAGTGTGTCTCATTTTGAATGCAATGAGTTGACGGCTGCAGCCTAAGGCACTGGTGTGATTTTGTTTAAACAAACATAAGCCAATTAAAAATACAAAGAGATTCAAGGAAAAGATGCTCTTAGCTGAAAGCCTCATGGGAGAATAATTTAAAGAAGAGATCAATAGCAGTGAGAGAGATTTGTTCCCATAAGACCAAAAGCCAGCATGTAACAAATCTCAAGAAAGGCATTTATAGGATTGTATTTTGTGAGTGACTGTGGCATAAAAGAACAGTGCTTTAGCATAATTATAGTTAAATATTTACACAGTCTTAGCTGTTTCAGGGAAAGCAAATACCCTTGCAAAGATGATTTTATCCTGTTCAATATATCACTGAAAGTGCTCTCTGTGCATATCTTTATTACAAACATAATAATTATATAAATGTGCCTTCAAGGAAAAGGGTAGCTGAGAATGCTATCTTAAAAAAATAGAATCACAAAACAGGAATAATATACACTATTACCTACCAGTTAAAATATTCTCCCTCTCATTTTCCATGTCACAGCTCTTGATTTGTAACCTCTTTCTCACTCACACATACAAAAATTCTTAAAAGGTACAAGAAGAAAAAACATTTATAAATGGCCTGAAATCATATAATAATAGAATCATTTTAGTTGGAAGAGACCTTTAAGATCACCAAGGCCAACCATTCAACCAGCACTGACAGGTCACCACTGAACCATGTCCCTCAGCATCACATCTATATGTCCTTTAAATACCTCCAGGCATGGTGACTCTACCACTTCCCTGGCCAGCCTGTTCCAGTGCTTAACAACCCTTTCTGTGAAGAATTTTTTCCTAATGTCCAACCTAAACCTTTCCTGGTGCAACTTGAGGCCATTTCTTCTTGTCCTATTGCTTGCTATAAGTGAGAACTTACTGACTCCCACCTCACTACAACCTCCTTTCAGGTACTTGTAGAGAGCGAGAAGGTCTGCTCTGACCCTCTTTTTCTTCAGACTAAAAAACCCCAGTTCTCTCAGTCACTTTTGCTAAGATTTGTGCTCTGTAGCACTTCACTAGCTCTAGCCCTTCACTCTTTTAGCCCTTCACTAGCTCTTCTTTGGACATGCTCCAGCACGTCAGTGTCCTTCTTGCAGTGAAGCATCCTTCTCGTAATCTGTGTAGTGTTGTGTTTTTTTAAATCTCCATCTGTAATGTGCAATATTTTGGGATCTTCCAAGTGTAGAAACAATAAAGGATATTTCAGCTACCTTGGTCTTTAGACACCTAATTCAGGTGTGTTAGTTAAGAGAGTAATTCCCCTAATTTTCAATTATAGGTGAAGAACGGGAAATCATAGGGACCACTTATGTGTCTTCCAGAAGATGATTCAAAACAACAGTAGCAGTTCAATTTAGAAATTATTTCCCCTCTGGAGAAATTTCTTCTCTATTAAATGAACAGGAACAATAGAGATATAGGTATTATATACCACATCCTTACAGTTGATAATATGCATTTTCTTATACATTTTGACCTTTGACAAAACAGCAGCTGAGAAATATTTCTGTTGAAAGGACAATAGTTTTCTCCCAGACATGGGAAATCTTGAGAGATTGCTTCTGAGCTAACATTTATCCATATTGCTCAGAAGAACAGAATAACTGTGAAGAAAATACTACAATCCTTTGTTGAGATTAAAATGAGTAGACTGTTGCAATAGTAAGATAATTTAAAAAATAGAGCATACACCAGATCCTTAGTGTATGTCTGTTTGGTTCCACTGCTTTGCTCTGTGTTCATTAAATCAATGGAAAACATGAGTTTACATCTGCTGAAGAAATGACCTATTGTTTTACACCACTCAGAAGGTAAAATGGAAGAAAGACTACTAATGTAGTGCAGCTGTTACAGGAAAAGCCTAATAACTTCACTGTGTTGTTGTGTTTACCAGAACCATATGTCTTCCAGAAAGCACATTTCTACTGTGCATGTGGTTAAAATCCTCATAGGTAACTTAAAAATCTTAATGACACAGTTCGAGTTCCAGCTCAGTTATCCCACGCTTGGAGACACCAAATTAACTTAGTAGTGACAAGTTAACTAATTTTCAGTGTTAATAGCTGCTAGGACCACATTCTAGCAGGGACTGTGTGCTCTTTTGAGTGTATCTTGCTCCATCAGCAGTGTTGGATTTGAGGGTGCCACTTGATGTCAGGAGATGGATAATATTACAGTGCTACTGCCAGGTGCTGAAAATGCCCCAGGGTATTTAGCGACTAGTAAGTTTTAATATGTCATGGATATGATATCTATATATATAATGTAAAATTCAAGTGTGGACATATGTATACACACAACACATGCATAAATGTTTTTTCTTAAATGCAACATGTATTGCAAAACATGGAGAAAACTTTTTTCATTCCCTCTGAAGCATTCACTGGAAGGTCTAAATGTAAGTTTCTAATGCAAGCTAAGAATGTGGCTTTAGCTCAGATCTTTTCTGCTTGCCTTTCAGAATATTGATATTTGTGGCCAGGATTTCTCTCATGGCTCACGACACAGGTGCAAATGTCACTAGGAAAAGCTTCTAGTTGAGAATGAAAGCACGAAAAGTTCAATCTCTATGTTTAACCACCTAAGGAACAAAACAGAGCAGGAAATTAGAGAAAAGCAGTAAATCCACATAAAATATGCTATTCCAGGAAGGAAAAGAATAATACAATAAAATTATTTATTAGCTTTTTAATATGTGCATGATGTTATAAAAGTAAGAGAGCAACATTTAGCAGAATGATAGAAGTTTAACGAAGACATAAGAAGTTATAGGAGAGGGGTTTTTTTCATACAGCATAATTACAGGAAGCATGTGCTCTTCCGAGAGCTTCCTGCTAGACTTGAAGGAAACCAACTGAAGACTTCATTGTCTTTTGATCGGTGTCTTTTGATCAAGTAAGGCCACATGTTTGTGCCACTGGGCTGCATCTGAATGACCATTTATAATGGGACAGAGAAAATGTCCTTTAGAAAAAGACATGCTTTCCGTTTTTGTAATTAATAAGTCAAATATGCACTTTAGTAGTATTCATCAGAAGAAGACCCCCAAAATATAAAAATTTGGATCAAAATATAGGATTTTCAGTACACTTCTTAATCCATATAATCAATAAAAATATTTATTATAGAATTAATAAAACACCAAACAACAGTGAAACTAATAAAATCGTTAAGTTCCAGAGTATTAGCCCTTTGAAATTAATCTGGTACAAAAATAGTAATGTGTATATCTCTATACATATTAATATAGAAAGATAAGTCTTTTTGGCAAAGAAAGTTAATGTTATGTACCATGAAATATTATGTACTATGCAATATTATGTAATCACAGAGGAAAAATGGTTTTGACAGAGGTCTATTTTATAAAGACTTCTCTAGATGATTAACCATATAAATATATGCTGCGGTATGGGATTTATATCCATATTTGTAAATTCTTATTTATTTCACAACTAGTTTTAACAATACACTAAAAAATAAACCAGTGCTTATCTGCCACATAAATACCTGGAAGTTCTTTTTCTTAGATTTCCCATTGTCTTTAGTCTGTGCTTCCGTCAGTAATTATTCATAAAGGGATAAAGTAATTGTCTGAGTAATTGTGTAATGGGATCCCCAGAGAATGATTGGGCTTTTGTAGTAGTTTAGAGACAAGACTAGGCATCAGAAAGCTTCAGTTTCTTCCATGGGCCATGGAATTTTATTTCATGCAACAAGCACATTTTGTGGGCAATATCTTGATCTTGCCAAGTCTCATTTTTTCAATTTTGGAAATAGTTACAATGATTGTTAATATTCTTACATGTGATACTAATGAATATTTCTAGAGTGATTAAAATACTCTTGGGGGGGGGGGGGGGGGCGTGGGTGAATTGGGCAAAAAGGACAAAAATTACCTATTAAATGATCATAGATGCCCGTGTGTGAGAAAAAAAAGTTCAAATGACCTAAGAAAATAAATTCCACCATTCCACCTTTGGATATCTTTCATATACAACACGCAAGAGGCAAAAGTGTATTTATTTTTCATTTGTAGTTCACTTTTCAGTTACCTTCAGGACTTACTGGAAATGACTGAGGAATGTGTATGGGTGACTACCTCTTCCAAGTATTTCCTCCTGAAGCGCCAACCCAAATCAAGACAACGTGTTGTCCCCCCTGATGCACATCTCCTATTGTGAGGGTTAAGGAGTCTATGCCCCCCACAGTCCTCTCCCCAGTGACATTTCTATTTCTTGATTTGGATATTAATGTACTGTGAATGTAGTTCCATACATTTTCCCACATTTCTCTTTCAATGTAGGTTAAAGGCATGCCCAAGTTTGGCCTTTTGGGGAAAGTTATGACTTCACAATCTATTCATGTGGACTCTTAAATTAAAAATTGATTGTGCTACTTCTGTTCTTTGTTTTCTACCAAGGAATGACAACCTAAGAGAAGGTAACCTGAAGAGCAGACACCCAGGAAGTAAAACAACAAAGTATGCTGTGTGTATGATAGGCCTTACTATCTCAGGATTATAGAGACGTAACTACTAAAATGAATTCTGGCATTGGATTTTTTAATGTCTGAGTGAGTGGCAGACCCTGTGAAGAATGCATTAGAGTTCTTTTCTTATAACTTAACTTCCCATTTTGTTATTCTGCATAATTGCTGTCACCCAGGTAAAGCTGGATTGTTTCTTCCATGGTAAATTCTCTCCCCCACAACCCTTTGACCTTCAGGCAGCGAGAGCAGCAGGGTTTCTCATCTCATGATTTAACTGCAGAAAATAACTACTTAAAGAGGAAGTGCTTTGAAATAAACAACGTCTCTGAATTAGAAAAATAAACAGTTAGTTTTTCACCACAAACTAGGACTCCTGGGAATATTTGCCTGGCATTAACAAAAGATACAACATTTGAAGAACTGAGGTGCTTAATCATGTGAAGGATTTAAGCAGAAATTTGAGTACAGCTGGGACAATTGCTTAATTATGAGAATGTAAAAGCAGCTCATGTTTTTTCAACAGACATTAGAATGACTCATGAGCTCATATTGATTCTTCAATTCTCCAACATTAAAAAGTCCAGGATATTTTTAAAAGGCTGGAAGCAGAAATGTAATTGTCCTTAACAATCCAAGTATGGGAAAAATGTATCCATCTGGTTTTAGATATCTTATAAAATAATGTTTTTGCTGATTGTTCTTCTGATAGCTTTTCCCTCGGCCAAGAGGTTGAGCATATTTTCTTGGCAAAAATTCCACTAAATCACCCTCTCCAATCTTTTTTTCAGCTTCTGTGGGAAAAAACCAATCTGATTATCACTGAGAAGGTATGTTCTCCTTAAAATATTCACAGAAAAGACTAAAGCATAATAATTGCTTGTGGTGTCAGTCTGTTAATTTGATCTGACTACTTGCTGTATTAATTTGGTGATTTAATCATTCAATCTATTGGTATATTGATTCAATTTTAATTGAGACCTTGATTTAATTATTGCATTATTCTAATTTTAATTAGCAAAGTGAAACTGTAGTGTATTAGCTCAGTAATTGTCACATATTGCTTGTCTTTGCTGAAGTGTATGCCTGACATCCAATTTTGTATTTTCAAGAAATCCATACAGGTGCAAAGAATGTTTTCATTTCAAAATATTGTGTGGCTAAAAAATGGATTATGAAAGGACTTTAAATCACGAAAATTTGCAAGGCTTTCTGGGTCTAGTTGCACAATCAAATTTAAATCACTCTGTAGAGTGTGCTTTTTCAGGAAACACATGGTAAATATGTTTCAAGCAGATGCATGTGTAACTACAGAGAAAGAAATAATATATAGCTTATTCTTTGGAAAGTTGAAAAAGTACTGAACTATTTTAGTGGCATGCATAAAACCCATGTTTTTCCAGAGCATCAGCTTTTACAGTCATAGATTTCTTAGTTTTCCTATGTCTTTCACTACAGCAGTAGGTTAGGAATGTGCCTTTAAGTTATATAATCTTAAAGACAATAGTGATCCTGACTCATGCTAAACTACCTGAGTGAAGACTTCTAGTATTTTAGTTTGCGTGTTATCACATATCATGATTGTTCAGATGTGTGAACTCAAATATTTTGAGTAGCTAGCTAGAAAGCAAGGAATTGAACATATTGCCTTCTGTTTCACCACCCTAAACATTTTGTGCTAAATTTTAAGTTTACAAGTGGTGCTATAGGTGATGAAAACAGAAACACCTTTCACAGAAAGGTGAGAAATGTAGTCTGTACCAGCATTTCTACTTTTATTGAGATATGTGCATTAAAAGTCAAATTATGGACATTGTATCTGACCAGAAAATGGGATGACCCTATACTTCTGCACACTCTTCCATTTTCTTCCTATCCCAGACCATTCCTCCATATTTGTGACTGCTGCTTGATTAGTCCTACCTGTATAAGATGTAGGATGTAGTCAAGTGTCTGCCATGCTAAGTAGAAGTCACCGTAGGGAGCAAGGACTGTCAGTCCAATGAAGAGAACTGTTGAATAAAGTACTCTGACATATTGTATGCATATCGTATCATATGCAGTGCAGGAAAAACTGTGAGGGAAATTAATAAATATGCCCTGAAGTCCAAGGGAGTAAACAAGCTGTAATGTAGCCTGGTATTCTTTTGCAAGCTTGGACATCCTTGTGCTTCTATGGCTGCAATTAAGCATTTTAAACTTACTTTCCTGAGGTGTAACATTTTCCCCCCTGAAGTTTGCATAAAGTACAAACCATCCATTTCCAAACAGTCTAAGCAAATGAGAGCTCAGTCCTGATCATCAGGAAGACCAAAAAACTTTGTGGTGTAAACAGCGACACGGAGAGCATTGTATATTATTTTAGAAGGTACATAATTTTTGATACTTCTATTAGGTCATAGATCAGAAACAGCATTTATAGAATATAGACATTTTATTGTGAGAGTTATGAAACAATCAGAGGAAAGGTTTTTCCCCTTTTCCTTTTTTATTTCTTTTTCCTTTTTTTTTCCTTTTCTTTTCCTTTTCTGTCTATTTTTTCCTTTTTCCTTTCCCTTTCCCTATTTTCAAGTATACTGAATAAATGGCCCTCACAAAACTCACACACACAACTCGACCTCTATATTGAGTAGACTAGATCAAAGACAGTCTGCCTTGAGGGTAGTGCATTTGTTAAAGTCCTGGATACGTCCTTTGAAGGCTGAGTTATTGCAAATGGTGTCATTGTGGAAAAGGGACAATTAACTTGGATGATCAGTGGATGGTGACAATGACCATTGCTGCAGACTTTGGGTTTACAGACAGCAAGGGTCAAACTCTTCACACCCTTCACCGCAGAAATGAACTGTGTAGAGGACTCAGTGGTCTAAAACACAGCACAAGCCTACATTTTTCTATCTGTCAAAAGATTTCAGAAGTAATTCATTGTTACAGCTCCCTGGAG
This sequence comes from Eurystomus glaucurus suahelicus, assembly GCA_032159205.1. Taxonomy (NCBI): domain Eukaryota; kingdom Metazoa; phylum Chordata; class Aves; order Coraciiformes; family Coraciidae; genus Eurystomus; species Eurystomus glaucurus. The sequence continues at coordinate 36,232 of JAVFHW010072691.1, forward strand.
TGAGAGTCTGCTTGTCCATCTGATTTTCCTGTCTGAGCACTTTAAACATTCTCTAAGGAAAAAACAGTTGTAGTCTTGTGTCCAAATCATAATAGTAAAGACAGAAAGTGTGAAACCATTTGGAATCCTTCTTCCCTGCTGTCATATTTTATCACTGCTTAGGTGTTATGCTTATGAGCAGCTCTTGATTGCAAGCCTCGGAGCTAATATTGATTCTAAATGCTGTCTGGTGCCCCTCTGAAAGATCTCTGAATTTCAGAAATCAGATATACAAGACTTTGCTTATGAGATATTTCAAATAAAGTGAACAATAAAGCTCTGAAAAATGTAAGTTTGATGCCAGACTGCACTGCAGACTGGGACAAGGATTATTCTGAGGAAGGTTTTATGAAATTGATGGCATTTCTTGGCCACCTTTACAGTTATACAGCTAAAATGAGAATCTACCTTTCAAGGTGTGACACTGTGTTAAGACCAGAGGCATCAGCTGATTCCTGCTGTATAGATCTCATTGTTGCAAATAGAGTGTTGCCTCCAGTAATGGGTCTAGTCCTATTCTTATTAAAGAAGAACATGAATAAAATTCCTGTTAATTATAATGGGAAAGGTCCATAATGATTTATCTTTTGTCTGCACCACAATCATCGTGATCTTCAGAAACTGGTACAAAAGATAACATTTAGGATATTTAAACAGACACTTTGAACACTCTCATATTGTTCTTTTCTTTAAAAATGGCCATGAAATATGGATTTCAAGTAAATCTGTGCCTGAAAAATGAGTGGAGGAAGGACACCTTTAAATCCTGTCTATATGTGTTTTCAGTCTTTTGATTCTAGCAAGAACTTTGAATGGAGAAAGTGTGAAAATAAGTTTTCATGTGTAAAGATATTTGTTCATCCTTCTCTACAGGAATATTTTAAACTTTAAGTAAGCTGTGCTCATCAGCTGAGGAAGCTTAATTTTATGAAGTACATAGAAAAGTCAGCTTGCTCAGCTGGCAGATTTTTTCAAGTTCTCCCTACTCTGCTTGAAATGACCTTCATATCTGTTTTCTTTTTGTGCAGGTTATATTGGTTATTGCCTTGAAACATAGCCTATGGGAAATCAGCTAGCCCAGTGTGAAGTGCAGTCAAACTGATTATTGTAAAAAATATTACATGTAAGATACCCAGTGCTGTGATTCATAGGAGCTTACGAGCACTTTCCTCTGTGCTGTCATTACAAAACTTCTTCCTGACTGATTTGCATTTTGATGAATCACCACTACTGTATATTAACTGATGTACCAACACATACTATTAAAGCACATCTTTCCGGAGCACGGGTCCACCAGAGCTGTGTAAAACAATGTAATGTGTATTAGCTGAATAAGGCTAGGTGGGATGAACATATTCTGTGTCAGGTTTTCTGGCTGATCAAACTTTCCATTTGTACCTCTGGCTTTTGAGCAGCTATCATGGAAAAGAGAATAAAAAATAATTAAAAAGGCCTTTTCTATTATGTTGGGGTTTTTTATTGTCTGGCTGGTTTTTTGTTTGTTTTAAGCTTTGTTTCTATCAGTCCAATAAACTGTGTGATCCTGCAGGTAGCTGCAATTCCCACTCCTACAGTTACTCCATATAATCCCCAAATTTAAGAATACTTTCTTTGTCTGAAAATGGGGGAAATAAGCAGAAAGGTAATGGGGAAAAGAGAGATGAAATGTACTGGGAACTCTCCAGCTGAGACAAACATCCCTGTCGGTAGATAAAGGTGACATTCTTCTTGTCAATAAATCACCAGCTTAATCCTTAGCTTGTTTTAATCATTTCTGGAGGATTTCCACCAGGGCACAGCAAACGTTGATTCAAAGCTTGTTAATGAAATTACTTGTTAATTCAACATTAATTGAATTGTAATGTGAACAATAATTTCTCTTCTGCAAATATCATTTCATTTTGTGTTGTAAATGGAAAAGAGGAGCAAGTGAGGATAAAGATGGACACTCCAATGAATCTTAAGAAAGACAGAATGCCTTTTTGGCACTTCTATCTGTCAGGAGGGTAACAAACTGTAACATTATGCTTTGCAGCCTTGTTAAGCAGAAAGTTGTGAAGGAAACAGCATGGTTCTTTTAACAAGAACTGTACTTTACAATCAAAAAGAAGGATGCAAAACACATGTAGCATGATCTGAAAACAATTGTTATCAATTGTTATCAATATTCCATTTTCATGTTATGCCAGTAGTAGGGAATTCATATAATCCAATGTTGTCAGGCTTAATCTGTTAAAAAATAAATTAGTAAAGACAAACTCTGTTTTTAAAAATGATGCTGTTAGCAAGATATAAACGTGGGAAAGAAAGGTGGGAAGTGTTTGGGGTTTTTTAATTATCAGAAAATTGCTGAGATTTTAAAGAAAAAAATAGTGTCCTTCTCCAGTGTACAATGAAAATAATTTATTTTAACATTTCTTCAGCGAAACCAGATTTCAGAGTACAATTTTGCCTTTAACATATTGTTATTTGGCAAAGTCAGTTTTCTGGAAGGAAACAAAGTGATGTTAATGTCCATTTTTGAAATTTGGTCTCACTTATAATCATGAGAAGTGTCTTAACTGACTGATTGGGCTTCATTTTTATTAGCTGACTATTTGGAGGTTTTATTTCATTTTGTCCATACATTCCTTTATGGACCTAAATTTTTTCCCAGATAAGTTTTTCTTGAAAAACAGAATTCCATGTAATGCATTGGAGTTGGTGAACTTGCATTTACCAATGCAGTACTGGTTTCTGAAAGCCCTGTATAGGTCTGAAATTTAGGAGCTTCTACAATGCTCAGGGAAGGCATGTTAATCAGGTCTGTTCTTTCACATTTTAGACTTGGCGGATTTTCTTTATTATAAAGGAGGCTGCAATTTTTTAAATGATATTTGAACTCCTAAATGTTCAACAGAGCTTGTCTTCTAGCTTCCCCATGGACTACAATACTGGTATATGCCTTGAAGAAATAATATTTAACAGCCTCTCTTTATAAATCTCAAAGAACTTTACCATAAAATTGTTATCCATTTTTTCTTTTTCTAAAACTGGGAAGAGGAGAGGGAATTAAAAAAAATGAGTGGTACTGCAATTCAGTAGAAATATGAGGTTTGAAATCTAGATTGTAGAATTCTTTGGTCTACAAACAAACCTTGGATCATGCTACTTTTTATCTAGAAATAAGAGAGGTGAACTTTATTTCAAGACAGACCATCAGTGCTGGTTAAAGGGCATGGGAAGAAAAGAAAAAACACTGAAGAATAGCAATACCATGACTGACTACAGAAAACGAAGGGAAAGAACTTTTTTTTCCAGCTGCAAACTGCTTACCAGCTGTGACTTTCAATAACACTTACCCGTGACCCTGTCAGCTTTTAACTTTCACTTTTTATTTTAAAAAGAACAGATAAGTAACAGATTTTACTCAGCTCTTGATTTGGCTTTTTCAATAAGAAGTGAGAGTTAAACTCCACTGCTGCTGCTGGAAGTGCTATTGAAAACCATCAGCTTCAATAATAAAACAAATCAGGTGGGAGTAGACAAGCATGATAAAAGGCCTGGAAACCTTATTTTTTATTAACCTTTTGTTGACATTAATACTCTGCAGTAGAAGAGTCACACAGTGTATGTATAGAAACACATCTAAGAATGAAGCACGTTTGCTTACTCAGGAAAAGGTTAGAACTTACTTAAGAACTAGAGGTCTCTCACAGGATTTGTCGTCAAATAAAAGCTAAAGTCAAGCCTATACGATTTTCCTTGACAAAACTAAGGACCAGATCCAACAAGAGATGCAGGCAACTGTTAGATTCTTAAGACCAAACTTGCTTTTCTGAAAGCCTCTGCTTAGCTGACTCCTAATGCTGAGATTGTCCAAGCTCCCCAGGTTCTAGGGGTTTTGACCTTACATTGCCCCAGATTCAGCCACAAGGATTTCTTTACACAAGTGCATTGACATCTTTATTTTGGCAGTGGAAGCACAAAACTGGACCTCTTCTGTCTGTTTAAACCCCTCACTGAGGGAAGGAGAACTGTGTGTTTCATCTCTGTTTTCAGATACAGTCATGACTTTTATGCAATGACTGCTTAAAGTAAAATGCAGGAAATTTTCTGGGAATAGCTGCCAAAGCTCAAGGCTAAAAATTTAACATAGTTCTGTAAGTAGCAGTCTATAAAATCAAGTGTTAATTATTACCTACTTATAAAACAGTGACTTCTGTACATTCTGCACAGTATCAACAGTGGTGACAGGTACTTAAAGTACAGTATACTATAGTATTTCACTCTCTTTTCAGTAGGCAGGGAGAAGGAACTGAATGTGAGCTCCCTTGCCTTGGGATACAAAACTTTTTGTCTTTCTCTTCTTCCCCTTTCCTTTTTTAATGATGCTGAGACCCAGACATTGAAAGAGGGATGTACTGCACAGGAACACAACAGTTTACAGACAGATTAAAAAAGGCAGTGGAATTCTGAGCACTGTGGACACATGCCTCTGCTTTTTTCATGACCATGATTTAGCAAAAGACTTGAGCATACTCTACCTGTATCCTGGAGCCTTGTTTCAAGGGAATGGAGACAAGACCCATGGTTCAGAAATGAGAGGAACTTATTCTAGCATGTTGCTTGCACTGGTGAATTGGAAGAGCATGACTACAAGATGTCCTTTGGATACATAAACGCAGCTATTTAGAGAAGGAGAAGGTGTCTGGAAGGTAAAGTTAAGTCATTATTCTCTATTTCATCATCCATCTAGTAGCTTTTGGCATCTTTACATGACTACAAGTGACTCAAAGCACAACCTGCCTGAGAATTTTGTTGTTCTAGTTTTTTCCTGATAGGATATAAATCTAACTTCTACAAATGTCCAAATATTTGGCTATGCTATATGACATATCTGGACAATTGTGCTTTACGCTTTATTGTGGAGTATATAATATTAGCTATTGTTCCTTTAAAATATTTTACTGGATATGGCCATAAATATGCAACAAGCAATGGCTCCTTTAACACACTTTTTGGAAAAAAGGATTAGCACAAGTTTGGAGACTTAAAAGTGGGATTTGAAATGGAGAATGGGAAAAAACCCTCAGTTTAATTGTTGTGTTTTGTTTACAGTGAGACACAGCTGACATCTTAGATTGGATATGTATATTAGAGTAATTGTGAGCATCAAGTAAAATGTAGAAACATAGGGGAAGGCTATAATTCTTATATCTACATACACTTTTGGTTACTTTTTGGTTTTTGGATAGTTGACTTAGAATGTGCTCTAGCACTACATTTTTCTGAAACTTGGGGATGTTTAGGCTAGTTGATTTGCAGAATTGCAGAATCGCAGAGTGGCTGGGCTTGAAGAGACCTTAAAGATCATCTTGTTCCAAACAACTTGCCACAGACAGGGACACCTCACACCAGACCAGGTTGCACAAGGCCCCATCCAACTTTGTCTTGGTTTTGTTCATATTGGTTAGAGACCACGTACCTAATTTTTATATCATGTATGTATAACAGTAGCTGCTGAATTTACAGATGAAAGTTCTAGCTCCACCAGGGTAAACAAAGTTAAATTACTTTAGAATTACTATTTGATTATGCCATATTTGTGTTCCAAATTGTAGGTTATCTTGCATGTATTACATATTTTTTCTCAAATAGATATCAATAACTGGGTGAAGCCAGGTAGGTTTTCACTACAGCAAGGCAAAAAAGAAAAAAAACAAGGATCTTAACAAAGTCAAATACAGCTAGTTTTATCTTACTGTGCTCTTTTGATATCACTAAAGAGACAGTAGTTGTTTAAGTAAATATTCTCCTCAGCCTAGCTGCTTCTCTGGTTGTTGCAACAATGCCACGTGTTAATCCTCAACAACTGAGATGACATCTCCTGTTTGTAACTCTAGTATTGACTGCAGAGCAGAGGGTATTAAAGCTTGGGATGATCTAACTCAGATGATTATTAACTACAGAAACTAGTTCAAGTGTCTTTGTACACCTAATAGATCTAATTTTACATATTAAGAAATAATTTCTGTATGAGAAACATGCCAGTCCAGAAACAGAGTTTGGTCTACATACATACATAGGTTAACAATACTCGTACTGATTATTTTTAATTGCCTGGTACAGGAGAAAAATGGTGTGGTAGTTGAATGATGTCCCAGCCAAGCTGACTGCAGCTGTGTTGCTGATGGTACCAGCCTGCACTCTGAGCAGGTTGGGTCTGTGCATTCACTTCTTAAAAACCACAGAAAAATGATCCATTTTTTGATTCTGACAACTGTTTAATTTTAGGATATCCATAGTTCAGTTTTCTATCCCCATTCCTCTCACATACACTTTTCCAGCGATAAATATCTTTTATGTTGTCCTATTATTTGGGAATGAACACTCCTAACAGGTTTTGTATTATACCTAGACTGGAAGTTGGTTGAACAGCATTCAAGAGTGATTTACCAAAACTGTCTTGGAAAATGAAGAGACTCCAATCAGGTCACATAATTTTGAGACAGCCCTTTGCGTGCTGTTGAGTGCTTTTCTTTGTTGCTGCTTCTTTAAAGCAAACCAAAACCTTTCACCCATCTGATGCTGACTATTCAGCAAGTCAAACAGAATAAGCTCAAGGGTTGCAGAGGAGCAAGGCTGTACTTAAGACCTGACAGGCTGGAGATCAGTATACATGGCAGGAAAGATCAGGAAAATCCTGTGACAGCTACCTTGGACATATCAGCCTGAGGAATGAAAGACCTTTCTTAAGGATGAATTTCCCTTCATTTTTCTCTCCTTTTGTGGAATTAAGCCAATTTCTAATTAGGATTCTTAGCCACATATCTCTACCCAATAATTCAAAAGTTCTTTTTTGACAATAACAATATGTGTTATTTTTCTGACTGTGTATCAATGCACATAGTGCAGATGATACGAATTTTTAAGATAACTTTATTTAAGAAAAATTTAAAAGTAATTTATTGTTAATGTTCATCTTGTCTAAAACTACATTAAAAGCAAACTCTTTTCAGACACACTATACAATAGTTATACATTCATTCTCTTTCAATGTTGCAGTACATATTATTACTTATTTATTCAACAGCACTTTTCCATTATAGCTTTAGAAACTTGTTCTGAAATGTTAGAAATAGACACTATTTTAAACTTTGATGAAGTTTTTACTGTTCCTCTGTATTTTACTTTATTATCTTCTTGGTGTCATGAAATGGCCATGACATGTGCCAATACCTATGGAAACTGGCCAAGGAAGTAGTGCTCTTACTCAGGCCAGGGTTCAGATTTAGACTTGCAAGTGTTAGCTGGAAAGTTGTAAACATTTCTCACTGTTTCTTGGCCATAAATGGTGGGAAATGTCTTGAGATTAGTGTTTCTTATGAGGTGACTGACAGTTTGGTTTAAAATCCTGTTAATATGATTCTTCTCACATCATTGCTGTCATGTTCAAAGTAGAGAAGGGAAGCACAGATCCCTTCCAGTCATAGCCATGAAGATACATCGGTTCAACAACCCATTGCTGACATTCGGAACAGTTGGATGGGAGGTTCTGTTTGCCCCATCTCTAATTTAGGCTAAACGAAATAAATTGAAAATATACTCGATCTCTAGAAACAGGAAAATTAACATACTGTACTTTTTTTTTTACTTCATGGTTGTTTGTGGAAAAAGAGGTATGACCCTAACTATAGTAATTTATAGATGCTGGATAGTAAAGGCAATATTGTACTTGCTACTGTTTCACAAATGTTCTTAAAATTAGACATCACTCCTCTTTCTGAGTAAATGGTGGCTGCCTAAGTGCAAAGTATGATTTCCATATTGGAGACTGCACAACTGAGAACAAAAGGACAGCAAGATTAATGAGACTTAGAGAGCTTGCTTATACTACCTAACCACTCTAACTCACATTCTATAATAAAAGAAAGAGGTGTTGAAAGAACAAAGCTAGTTCTTTCTGCCTGGAGTGTCCTGAGGTTGGTACAGCACTTCAGTTGAGAACAAAAACCAAATGTTACTAAACAAAATCAGAAGCCATGACAAAGTCCATGTTTTTCCATTCAGTATACACTTTACTGAGGTTCCATTTTTTTCCCACTTTTCTTAAAAATTTTCAATTCCCATTTACTGCAAGTATACTAGAGAGATTATTTCTCTTTTACAGTCCATGACAATATAAAAACCCTTTCAGATTTGTAGCTCCAGGTCCCTGAGGGGCCTTGGAGCTGAGCATTTATATTGCTTAACAGCAGGGTTTAGATAACATGAGACAACATGCTATTGCTAGGATCACACTGACTTTTCCTTAAGAAAATATAATGAAAGTCTTCGTTCATGTACTCATAGTTGCCTTACTGTAATATAGTTATTTTTTAACGAAATAGTTAATCTTATACTTTAAATCTGAAGTGAACAGGTTAAAAGTATTTACAACTTTGTTTTCTGTTTGCAGATAATATTTGTATATTGTATATAATGTACCTGAATGTATGTAAATACTTCTAAAACAAAAAAAATTCTATTGTTTAATAATCTTGTGCTTAAGAGGTATTTAATGACACACAGTTTGAAAAATCCCCATTTCTCTTATTTCCTATTTCTGTTCTGTTAAGAGCTAGCGTAAGGAAATTTTGAGTCCTGATTAAATATTAGTGTGTATCTGGACAGTAGGACATGTTCTTTAACAGCTTTTATAACATAGTTATTAAATTGGAATTCAACAAATATTTTTGCACTACACCCATTCATATTCATAGCAGCAAATAATAAATTCTTAATAAATGAGGCCTGTTGTATAAGCTTATGACACTGTCAAGAGGACTGGGCGATGCTCAGAGGAGATAGCCTTGGCCTTTGGCGTATTCATGTTTCAAGTCCAAACTGAAACACAAAATGAAGCAAACATTCTAGTCTCTGCATAGATCTTTCATAGCGGATAATTACCCGTCAAAGCATATAAATCTTTGCATGAGCATTAGAAATGTGAAAGATTCTCCTACTGAAGTAGCACGATTTTTAATATATCTATTTAACAATATATTCTTAGTTTGGAACTGAAAAATCATATCAATATTTTATCAAAAATGAATTCATGTCATGATAAGTTTGAAATAATCAGTCTATTCTTTCCCTTAGAGATAATCATATGGCGCCAGTTCCTAGTTAAAAGCATTTATCTTTAAATCCATAAAAGATTCAGAAACAATACATTTAATGCACACATTAGCTCTCAAAGCTGCAATATCGGTGACTGGGAGTTTTCCTTCCAAGGACTTAATGCTCTTAATTCCCTTCTGAGTGAATACATGTTGCAGAAAGCGTGTACTCCAGAGTGATTTCCTCTGCACCTTGTGAGGATGAGGCCCCTAAAGAAGCATTTTCATAATACCGAGCTGAAGACAGCACTGGTAAAAAATCTTGCACGTTCCTGGCCTTCACTCTTTCGTTGCCATGGCAGACAGCTTAGCAGAACACTGTTTTAAAGTGAGCCATCAATCAGTGTGACTGTTTCTGTATGACTCTCAGTATATTAGTGAGCTATGGAAGTGTGTGGTGTAATGACAGATGTACTATTCTGTATATATATATATATTTTTTATTTTATTTTTAATGAAGATCAGTTCACATATTTAATAAGTAGGGTCATTTGGAAACTATTGAACCAAGAGTTCTCAGAAGACCTATTGCTGAACTTTAGAGACATGCATACACATGCAGAAATAGGATCTTCCCCCTTCAAAAAATACTTGATCTGTGAGGCCATTGCATAGGTATATTCAGAGTCATATTTAACTACAGGAAAAATAAGTTTTCAGTATTCCTCGCCTAAAACCCAGTGCCCAGACTGGGACATTCTGCCCTTGCTCATGTATCAGCATGAGTGTCATCCCAGTTTTAACCATGCAACCAGACAACAGAGTCTCATGTCCGTGACTGAAAGCTGACTAAGAGAGAAAAAACAGCTTGACCTTTATAATCATATAGAGTTTCTTTGGGTAGATAAACTAAAAACATATGGAAATGTTCATGTTACCAGAAGCATGACACTATATGAAGCTCTTTTTTTTTAGAATAATAAGTAATCTTAAAATTTTAAGCAGTATAATTGCATGTGTTATGATTTGTTTTTATTTGTATTCAGATGTTGCTAAACATTATGTAAAACAGATCTCTGTATTTTTAAAGTTGTTATAGATCTTCTCTAATGTGTTTATCACTGAAATAAAAAGGTAAACATTTATTTCAGTGAAACTTTTCTGGAAAGAAATAAAACAATTCCGTCCTCAAATAAAGGTGCCATTCCTTCAATTCCTGTAGTGATTAGTGTTATTTAAATAGTTGATCAAGTACAGAGAGAGACTGGATTAAAATGCAAAATACATAACCAGAAATATATGCTACGTATTTCATAATAGTGAGTTCAAGCATAATGGTGACTTACAGTGAGTTCCTAATAGCCCAACACAGCAATTCTTGAAACAGGCTTTGACAATGGGAAGGAAAAGAGAGTTGAATGCTCTGTCAAGCTGTCTAGATGTTATGCTACCTGCATCTTTAGTCTTTCAATTAATGACTTTCTCAGAGAGTCCTATCAAGAAATCTTCCATGGGTTTGTTAATTATGAGAACAGCCTAAAAATTTTTCCTCTCCTCTAATACCTGAATGTGTTTTTAAACTGTTTCAGCAACCGTGAGACAATGTTTAAATTATACGTTAGGAAATGAAAGCATATTTTCATATTTTTACTTCTTAAATTCATATGTGTGGTAAAAAGTGAGTAGTATTCCCAGAAACTTCGGGTAAGCAAATGATTTATTTTTCTGTTTTTCTCTGTTTCTTTTTTCCCCACTTCCTCATTGTTTCATGTAGAATGACATGATAATCCCAGGACTGAAAGTGACCTCAGAAGGTATTCAGTTCAACCTTTTGCCTAAAACATGGTCAAGTATGAGATCAAACTAGGTGGCTCAGGACTTTATTCATCTGGTTCTTGAAAACTCCCAAGGATGGAGTTTTCCAACTCTCTGGGCAACCTGCTCACCTGCTGGACTGTGGGGAAAAAGCTTTTACTGATATCCAGCTAGAAACTTCTGTTTCAGCTTATTGTCGTCTTCCTGCCAGACACCACTGTGGAGATCCTGGATAAATTTTTTCAATAAACTCCTCAAAGGTATTGAAAGGGTGCTATTAGGTCTCAATTAAGCTTTGTTGAGAAAAAAGAGTGCAGGAAAATGTGATCTTCACAAGTCTATTGATTTGTTGCCTGGTGCATTATTAACACAGCTAGATAAATTCATGGAGAGAAACAAAGCACTTAGCTATGTTATTAATGATTTATTTCTTTGCTCCTATGATGAGAGACAATATTCTGAACACATCTCACATTCTTACTTTGGCTAAGAACATTTAAGAGGGACTGTAACAATCATTTAGCAGTATTGAGGAGCATAAGAATAAATGATGAAAAAGAACTGTTTAGGGTAGTCCAATGGGACGTAACTGAGCGCGATGTGATATACTGTGCAAAGAAAAAATTTAGGCTGACAATTAGCTTAATTTCTTGAATAATTTAGATCTAGTCTAGATACATCAGTCAAGAACATCCTGTAGGCCTGAAGTAAAATGAACATGACTGAACAAAGGGGTTTTAACATTTCTTTCTTCTTATTTTATCGCCATCCTGAGAAGTATAGTAATATTCATATACAATGAAGTTATCAAAGTATGTATGTTAAAAAATATAGTTCCCAACAGAAAAATTAGCCAAATATCCTACATATCTTTTGTGCCGTGTAGGCCTTCTCAAGTATTGAAAAATTGATCTGGAAGCTTCTGAAGTCCTGTATAGACTAGTTGCTTATACAGGCAGTCTTGATAACAATCTTTTTTTGTTTGCCTCTTGCAGCAAAATCTTGTCACTTAGGAAAGTTAACATAGTGTTTCATCAAATGTATTCTCTCAGTAAGCAGAGTAGAGAAAAGATATCTTAAAAGCTGAGAGGTAAAACAAATATTCTTTTTAGAGAAAAAGCTATTTTTTATCTAAATATACTTCAAAGGAAAAAATATTGGCATTGAAGTGTAACAATATGTTATTGCCTACAAACTTGCTATTTGCAGGATGTTGGGGGGTTTTTTTCCAGTTTCTGGGTTCATTGTCAAATGCAGGTGAACATGTGTATTTTACTTACTGTTGTATATTTGTGTTCACTGGGGCCTGACTGAATCTTATTAAGTTCATGATAAGAATTCTAGTGCCCTGAATAACTTTTCGACCAAGTCCTAGAAACAGGGTAAGGAAACAAAGATTGATATTGCAGGGTTTCTTTTCTAAATAGGCATTAAAATAAATAGTCACTAAAATATTTTTTTCGCTCTTGGAGTACTTGAAAAGGGTAATGATTCAGTTATTAGTGTTTTACTCATAATTGAAAATGGATTAGCTGATTATGTATTGCTGAAATTTCTTGTTGATTTTAAAAAGAATAACGAGAAAGCAAATATATATATATACTAGTAGTTCTGACTCATGAGGTCTTCCCTCCTTCTTGCAATATCTGTAATTAGCTTCTTACTGGAACAGCTTTATTTTCTAGATTGATGAAGGCAATCTGTATGTATAGGTCCATCTAGGTCCTTCTAAATGAGAAAGGTGTTCCTATACTAGGTGTTAAGTATAGAGCTACTGAAAAGATTGGTATCTCATGCCTTTTACAGCTTTGAATGGGACGACTAAGATCCTTGCAAATTCTGGCTGACTCAGAGGGGTGAGGCAGCCTGTGTTAGATGGTGAAAGGAAAGCTTGAAATGGTATACAATGCAATAGCACTCTGCACTCATTCACTCTCCCGCTATCAGAATATCCCTTAATATTCAGCTGTTGTACTCAGTGGCTGAATGGAGAGCACAGAGAGGCAACTCCCGGCGGAGGAGTTACATGACAAATGGGGCAGGAAGGTTTTGGTCCCGCGCATGAATGATGCTGCTTCAACTACTATTTCATTTGAATTCCTTCTTTGGAAACGTTACAAGTCTGTGGCCAGGATGGGCTTGGACCACAACAGCCCTGCCATTCTGGTAGGGAGCTGGAGCTTCTGGTTTCTTTGCTTATTTGCTTACTTTCAGGGCTGGAATAAATGAAAGGGCAAAATCTCAAAAGATCTACTGATAAAAAGGGTGAAAAAACACAGAAGGTGTACAGATCTGTTGTCTTACAGACAGATAAGGCATGCGGGAATAAATACAGTGCAAGTTATAACAATAAAACTGAGACAGAGGAAGAACAGGGTGAGTGCAAGGTTTTGGGATGAGAAGAGCCAATTGAGAATAAGAATTTTTATTAGAAGAGAGAAAATATGATAAGATTGGGGTAAAGAACGTAAGAGATTGCAAAAGCAGTGGTGGAAAAATAGACATTTTCTTGCCTCCTCATATATTCCGAGACTCATTGCTGTTATTAAACCCTATATTTGGTGAAAAATTGTTTTTTCATGTTCGTAAACTTAAGTCCATGTCTCCCAGCAGATGGTGGCCACCTCCTTTATCTTCTTCTAAGGTTATCACTGAATAAGGCAGAAAGAGAAGTTTGAGAAACAAACACATATTATGGGAAATTTAATGTTCTAGAAGGTTAATGCAGAGAAAGGGAAGATACTGCTTGTGTAAGTCTGCAAAATGAAAGTAATGTTAGGACTTATTAAGAATCTCAGGAATACATGATATTTCATCACTCCAGCAAAGCTTCTTTCTTTCACCAGATTTCACCAACTTTGTAGCCAGAAATTGTTCTATAGCTTCTGGTGTGTCTAATCTCAAAATAATAATAAACGTTTTTAAAAGCCAAAAAACAAAATCACTCTCATATCCTTAAAATTCTTTCAATGTTTCTTGGACATGATTTGAAAAATCAGTCTACTGCATTCCAAACAGCAATAGACATTACTAACAAAAACCTTATTTCAGAGATTCTTTTAATTAAGCTCTTTATTTAAAGATATATTTAATACTGGGTGTGTTATCTGGTTTGTTGGACTTGTTTTTCGTACACTAGGGATGCTTTATGAACAAAGCAGGTTAAAGTGCACTGAATGTCAGAGCACACGTGTGTTCAGGCAAATCACAGAACTTGGAAATTAAACTTGTCTTGCAAATTATTTCATTTCTTATATATGAAGGGATAATAGCATTGGGTTAGTACAGTTGTATTTCTGCAACATTTTATCCAGTTCTGGTGTCCAGACCTCAAAATGCTGTTGCAGAATTGGAAAAGTTTCAGAAAATACTTGGAAGAAATAATTGTCTTCTCTAAAGCCACCATATGTTAAAACTCAGAGAAACTGATAAAACTACCCCCTCACACCCTCTCCCCCTACCTGCAAGGCATTTGATGGGAAATATTGTTGTGAAGATTATTCTGGGCTAATATAGTTCAGTTCCCATCTACAGAGCTATTTTGTTATGGTTTAAATTGGACAGTTGCATGTTATTTTTTCCCCCTTAAAATTATCTGACCTATTGCACAGGCAAATTAATGCTTACTTCATGCACACAGAAATGTTTTGCTTTTTCCACAATGTGACTTTACAGCATGATTATTGCATGCTATTTGTTTGTATACTCAAACTTGAATTAAGGGACACTAATGACAGGCACTTCTATTTAACTCATCACAGGAGTGAACTGATTAACTTGACAAAGTTAATTTAGTTCCACAACCCTGTAAAACCAGAAGTGAATGGTACTACACCCTTCTAAATACATAAACGAAGCTCCAGAGATATCTCATGGTTCAAGTTGTCCAGTGTCCTGGTATCCGTAGGATGTCAGTGTTTACATATAACATTATGCGTTCAACTTACTGCTCTTATTGTCTTTGGTTGCGTTGGAAAATACTGAGCATTTCTGCATTTGGGCCCCACAGCTTCAGGAGGTGAGGACTATACAACTAGTAAGCACTTGTGAAACAATTCCATCCTTGGAGATACTCAAAACCTGACTGGACATGGGCCTAAGCAACTTGCTCTAGGTGACCTTGCTTGAGAAGGATTGTTGGACTAGATGATTTCCAGAGGTCTCTGCCAAACCCATCTATCCTGTAATCCTATGATTAATCTTAAGCATGAGTCTCTCTGTTCAATTCCTCAGACCTTCGCCTCATCTAGTGATACAGCATAATCCAGCAAACTCCTACAGTGTGAAGCAAGAAGCCATACTTTTTACACAGTGAATCATCATTAATTTTCTTATATTCCTTTTCAGGAAAGCCTGAAATTTCCCCCAAATTTTGATCCTTAGTCAAACATATGCTGTGCAAAAGGGGTAACATTTCACAGACAGAGGTAAGTGTAATCAGGCCCTTATGAGTGCACAAGGTCAAAGTGCCTTAAAAGTATCAGACTGTCCCAGCACTCTCTATGTAACAAGAATCATAGAATCATAGAATGGTTTGGGTTGGAAGGGACTGCAAAGGTCATCTAGTTCCAAACACCCTGCCATGGCAGGAACACCTCCCACTAGACCAGGTTGCTCAAGATCCTGTCCAACCTGGCCTTGAATACCTCCGGGGATGGGGCATCCACAACCCCACTGGACAACCTGTTCCAGTGTCTCACCACTCTCAGAGTGAAGAATTTCCTCCTAATTTCCAATCTAAATCTACCCTCTTCCAGTTTGAACCCATTACTCCTTGTCCTATCACTACAAGCCTTTGTGAAAAGTCCCTCCGCAGGCTTTTTGTAGGCCCCTTCAGATACTGGAAGGCCGCAATAAGGTCTCCCCAGTGCCTTCTCCAGGCTGAATAAGCCAAATTCTCTCAGCCAGTCTTCATAGGAGAGATGTTGCAACTATCTAATCATCTTTATAGCCCTCCTCTGGACCCTCTCCTACATGTTCATGCCCTTCTTGTGCTGCAGGCTCTAGAGCTGGACACAGTCCTCCAGGTGAGGTCCCACAAGAGCAGAGTAGAGGGGCAGAATCATCTCCCTCAACTTACAGTTGGCCACACTTCTTTTGATGCAGCCCAGGAAATGGTTGGCTTTCTGGGCTGCACTTGCACATTGTTGGCTCATGTTGAGCTTTTTATCAGCTAGCGCCCCCAGATCTTTCTCCTCAGGGCTGCTCTCAATCCCCTGTTTGACAGCATCTACAGGAAGACAAGATTTCTGTCCACAGAGACCCTTTAACATCGAAAAAAGCATAATGTGATCCAGGAGACAGAAACTGGAAGAAAAAAAATGCCCAAGCTGGAGATAAGGTTCATACTTTAGTAGGTGTAACTTTCAAAAGATTTAGTTGCATTTACTTGCATTTTCGAGTCAATTTTTGGTGTTTTAAATACATATACTCCAAGTAGACCAGAAATTGTGCTTGATATAGGCTTTCTAGAGTGAAAGTTATGGCCTGTGCTATGCAGAAGGTCAAATTAAATTATTATCATGGTCTTGCCTGGCCTTGAATTCTGTGCTTATGATGATATCTTTCTAGAGAATTTCTAAGTCATGACTTAAACCTGCAATTAATTCCACTTAAGGAAACCTTTTACACTGGGTTTGATTTCCTTAAGACTCATGAGAGATAAGAGGTTAAACAATGACAACAGCACTATTCTTAAGAATAAATCTCAGCCATAGCCTCAGGTTCTTGGACAACCTCCAAATACCACTCATATTAGATAAGATGACCCTGAGCTTTGCTTAGATTGTTTCAACTTTCTAAAGTTCTACTCAGTTTATAGTAACTAGAAGCTTAGTCCTGTTACAGATAATTTAGGTTACTGACTTAAATATCAGTGTGATAAGAAAACACTTCTCACGGGTGTAATTTTTTTCCATCCTGAGTACTCCTTTTAAAATAAAAATAAAATAAATAAAAAGAGCAGTTTTACATGGCAAAGGCTGGGATTTTGTGTTATATCAGCATAGATGTTGTTTGTCAGGGTAACAGTTCCTATTTAGAAATAGTGATTTGTTCTTCTTTGATTTTCTCTTTGCTGTGATATTATGGTCTGCTACCCAGAGATTCAGTAAACTAATTCTGAGTTTTCTCTTGCTCTACCTTCACTGTAGAGCTGAAGAATATTTATTTTTAACAAAATTGTCTTACTCTTGGTTTCTCATTAGTAGAGAACAAAGATAAGCTTAGGAAAGTTAATCAATCAAAGAAACACTTTTTGTGCTATGAGGAGCATAGTCCAAACCTCATCATGAGAGAGGCAGAGACTGGATTAGGATGTACAAGTAAACTGCTGCAGCCCAGTTGCATCCCAGTCCCAGTAAGCATGCTGTACACATTTGAACAAGAGCGAGTCTTTCCATATCAGCTACATTTAGCATTACTTGGAAAGATCCATAGATTGTCTTAGTGGTAAGGATATCCTGATCAATCACCGTGATGGATGTGTCATGAACAAGCCATTGCTTTAGAATTAAATCCTTTCTATCCATTAGTTCTCTCAGGTGAGTTACAACTTTCAGATCATTTTTAAACACTGATACTATTATTAAAAGTCTTAATAATTATATGAGAAATAAGAGACTTTATTCTATGATTAAGAGATTGAAGGAAAGAATGAAAGTGCCACCCAGCAGTTCCGCAGACCAGAGGTGCTTGGTTTTAATTAAAGACAAATTGACTTTCATTGTGATATTCAGGGTGCTATTATTATTTTTACTGAGACAAAAACATATTTGCAGTATTAGCAGTTTAAGATAAATTCATATTGGTTTGAATTTTTTTCTCTTGTTTCATGAATGTTCTGATTAGTCTTGTTTCAAGTCCTGCACAATGCCTGAAGGTGTGAATTCTGATCCTAGTGATATATGATAAACTGTGACCTTTGCAGACAATAAAAAAAAATACTAAATACAGGTAGACGAAAACATACTTCTGAATGAACAGTATTTCTGCAGGTATTAGGATTACCTACCTGTAAGTATTATCCATTCCTAAATTTGAAAGAAAACCCTCTAGATCTTTGTAACATCAGCCTGTATATATATATATTTATTATTATTTTATACACACATACACTTTAGAGTCATACAAATTACACTTACATTAAGCACATTTTGCGGACTGTATTTGAAGATGTTGATTCCAATTAATTCATGTGACTCATAAATATTTAAGTAATGCTTTTTCACTTCCCCAAGTTTCACATCACCTTTGTCATTCATTCCATCTCTCAGATCTCTCTTCTCCATGATTCCTTATTGGTTACACCATCATTTGCTATATTATAATTTCACTTTCTGTAAGTTCCTTGAAGAAAATGTATATATATTATTCTATTTTAGAAACAGAGCATCCTGGAACTGCAGGCTCTAGAGTCTGGAATGCCATGTGCAGAATAAATTAAAGGAAAAAAAAAAAATTTTCAGTACTGCACAGAAGAACTGCTAAAAATGCTAGTTGTTTTGTCACATATTTCTGCAAGTGGCTAACAGAGTAATCACTCTAAAACTTACAGAAACTGTAAACATTTACACCACTTGCTCCATTTTGATATCCTGTCTCATGTCCCAGACCATTTAATATTGCCTCATCTGCTGTCTTGCAGGACAGTTCTGCAGTACACCCACATTCACATTTAGGACCAAGTCTTAGGCACACTATAATCTAGTATTAGCGACATTTTCCTTCAACTACATTGTGTCTTTAAAGATCATTTAACAATTATGATGGTTGTCTTCCTGAGGCTTTTCCAGTGAAGGAATCAGTTTTGTCTTTCCTTGCATTGTAATAACTTCAAACCATAACTTATCTTTCTTTTATATGTATCCACAGTTTTTCTGATCTATAGTATATCAGATGGATTGCAGTCTTTGTGGTATACTAGATAAACAATAAAGAAGTATAAACACAGCTAGCTGTGCAGGAAATAAGATTCTGTTGGACATCATATGAAAAGTTGGACTCCACGGGTCTACAAACACCAAAACTGGCCAGGATGGTCAGCCTGGCTGCCTGCCTGGTTTCCTGATCTTTTCAGTGAAATTGCTGCATTCCCACACAACATTGATTCTCAGCATTTTACACTGCAGAAAAGAAAAGCATTTTTTAAAAAAAAGTCACCCAACTTTACCAGCAGCATGTGGATAACAGGCCTTTTGTGACATATTTGTCTAAAAATCCTTTTTATTGGTGAATAATTTCAATTTCAAGGTAGAGTTAAACAGAGATTAGAGCATGGGAAATTTAAAGCTAAATAAAAAACATAAAAAGCTAGAATAGCATCCTTGAATTTAAGCATTAGTTAAACTGCTAGTAAGATGGTACAGTTGTATTAATTTAGTATAAAAGCTGATCACTGAGTGCGTCAGAGGTCTTTACAAAAGCTTTTAATTTTCTACCACTGCTCATCAGTTAAGGAATTTCCTTATTATATGTCCTGTGTTGTTAGATTGAAATTTCTGATTTTATCCTCCACTGCTAGTTTCTGAGCTATTTTGTTTCACTCCCTGTTTCCTCTTATTATTTCATATGGTCTTTAATTCGTTTTTATATTTGAGATTAAACATCTGCAAGCTATGCCTTTGGTTGCATTTAATGTAACATTCATCTGCATTGTCCGTATATTACTCTATCTTCGTTGCTTGGTAGCCTATTTACCCCTGAGAATATATTAACAAATATGATAACTATTTCCTTCTGACATTAAGCATCTTGAAGTTTTTTTCCTTCTCAATCTCAATTTATTTCTAATTAAAACCTTAATTAGATCACAGTTCCTACTGCTTAGGTACGTCTTCATTTGCTGCATCTTTAATTGCTTTCTGTTGTACTTAAATGGAGCGAATCTTTTTCAGCTTCTCTAGAAGCTAATACCTCACAAAGTTCAGAATACTATCAAAAGGGAGGCTAATAAACAATGGGTTTTCTGGTTAGGTATCAGAGGTTTAGACTGTGCTTGTTAAATTAGAAATGGAGGAGGTGGGAAAAGTAATTTATGCATCTCTTCATGTTATGGCTCCATATTGGATGCTTATTATTTCTTCAATACAACCAGTGTCCAGAGAACCAACCACTGTGATCTGCCTCTGCAGGTTTCTTCTGGGCTGACAGGAACCTCTGCAGGTTTCTTCTGTGTTCAGGCCCTGCTGTCTTTGTCTGCCACTGAAGAGGTGTTTGCAGCCTCAGGCTGCTGTGTGCTCAGATCATCTTTCCAAAGTAAAATCTGTCCAAATGTCTGTCCAAAGGAGAATTTAGCATCTCTTATTGTCCAGAGCCATGAAAGAAAAATGAAGTCAATTAGGAAGATTAGTCTTTTTCAAGAGGCCCTGTTTTCTAGTTTTTCCCAAAGACTATTGAATCTGTGAACTGAATCCTTGTGCTGAGAACTGAATCTTTGTGAGTCCTGTCCATGATAAAATGACTTGTAGAAAGATTGTTCCTAAGTTTTACATTTCTTTAGTTTTGTTGCTGTGGTGGTATAGATCCCCCTATCCTGGACCGCTTTCTCACAAGGCTAACTTTAGGCCCCGTTGCAAAACCAATACCACTCTTACTTTATTTTGTGATACAAAGGCTAGAAAGCTTGGTAAATCTTGGTGGCCAGAACATTTTGACCTTGTGTGGTCACCTGGAACCAAGAAATTGCTTCACACCCCCAGGGACAGAGTCAGCGAGATGGATTAGCTGGGCACCCCCCAGCTATATTCATAACTCCTGAATACTCTGGACAGGGGCAAACAAAAGACCTTAGCCCCATTGAGGAAGGGTAAAGCTAGCTTCACAAGATTAATGGTCACAGTGGAAAAGTACTGGCTAGTACTGCCCAAAGTCAATCATCCTATGATCCTATAAATACAGGTCTTAAAGTGAGGTCCATTGGAGGTCTCTGGGATCTCAGTGGCTATGTCTGAGCATCTCTCTCTGAGCTGGGACACCTTTCAGGCCAGAACTCTGACTTTACACTGGTAAAGCCAGCAAAGGGAGACACTGGCTATCTGTTAAGACTCAAGAAGGGTGTGTGTGTATGCTTGTAATAAGCCAAAAAAGGGAGATTAGTATTCGCAATCATCAAGGCCCTGGCAAAAAGATCTTGAGGATCCTGGGATACCCACATTCACAATAATCTGCAGAAAGGCAACATCTTGATGATAGGTGGACCTCTACAGCTATACACAGTTGTGTATCTTTGTGTGTGTGTATGTGTGATTTGCTTGAGCAACCTTTGTTAAATCTTATGTGAATAATTTCGCTTACTATAAACAATTATTTCTTTTAATTGATTATGTATTGTTAGTTTTTAAGTTACCACATTAGTGTTCATATAATCAAATTGCTGTTATCACTTATCTCAAAGGCACAGTGTTGCACTAAGCGCTACGCTGACATCCCAATATCTCAAAAATCCTTAGGGATAAATTGTTGACCTGATCTGGGACTAGAGAAATATAACCTTATTCTCTGAAGGAGTTTGGAGTGAGAGGGAGTCTGTTCTGAATCTTGTGATCGAAGGAGAGGACCATCGTTACCCCCTTGTCCATCCCCAGTCCCTATGACAGTCCCTTTAATGCAATTCCAAATCATTTTACTGTGCCCAAACATTGATTTACATACACACTGAAATCATACCACATATATAACTACAAACATT
>JAVFHW010072692.1:0-13802 GCA_032159205.1 Eurystomus glaucurus suahelicus
ACCCAGCCGGTGTGTGATCCAGCAGAGCATACGCCTGTCCAGGCCTAAGGCAGCCAGTTTTTTCATGAGAATGCTGTGGGGAACAGTATCAAAGGCTTTACTTGAAGTCCAGGTAAACAACATCCACAGCCTTTCCCTGAAGGGGAAGCTGGACCTCCTCAGGTGGCAAGCTAAGCTGAAAGAGCCAAGCTGAAGGATCAGCCCCGCGAGAGCAAGCCTGGCAAGTGAGAAAGAAGAACACGAGGGTTTTGTCTTGTAGCTTCCTGCTAAAAACTGGCATGGCACTAAACACGAGCACAGAACAATAAGGTCTCCTGTCCCAGCAGCTGCTAAAGCCATCACCTGGGGAGCTTCCTGCAATCAGCCAGTGGAAGGACAAAAAGGAGGTCCCACATGCTTTCCTGCAATTAGTCATATGCCTAATCTCTGCTCTGCTCAGTCCCTGCCATCCTCCCTTCCCCTAGAGCTGCCTGTCTCATGCTCTGACAAGAGGATGTGGTTATGGAGACCAGCCTCTGGTGAGGAACAGGCTCATGGTTCAGCCTTGCTTCTCCAAGCAGCAACAAGTGCTTTTCTTTATGACTTCTGAGTCACTCGATAGCCTTCCTGCAGACAGTATTTCCCCTGGGCTGGTTCTGCAGGTGCTGTGTGGACTTCCCCTGTACATGGGTCCTGCCACCCCAGCAAGACCCACAGCACTCTGCAGGTCCTCTCTGCCTGCCAAGCTTTGCAGCTCCAGGGCTTACCGTGCCCAGAGTTGGTACGATGCTGCCACCAGCTTCTTTTTCAGACCACCGCACCTTTCCAAGTGTTAATCTCTGGGTCTGAACACTGCCATGCTGGATCTGTCCTCACGGGTGGGTATTTTTAGAAAGTTTGAGCTCAGACCATGCAGTCACTCCAGAGCTATGCCAGGATGAAAAGAAAACAACCACTTTTGCCAGAACAATACCAGCACGGAACAAAAAGCCACCGCAAATGGGGTTTTTCAACATCACTCAAAACTAGCCAAGCTTTGAAAGATGAAACTTGCAGTCAAAAAACAGAAAAGAAAAAGCATCCTAGTGAACAGAAACGGCTTTGACAATTTACTTTAAAAGCCAGATTAAAGCAGAACGATGTTATATAAATACCATCGGGCAAGCCGGAGCTTGCATGCAGCACGGCGCTCTGTCTCCATCACCACCGCGGCGTTAGCCAGGCCCAGGGCATCGCTACCTGCCGGCACAGCCCTGTGGTTAAAGCCACCGCAAGGAAAGGAGCCACGCAGGCCCTGCGCCCACGGCCATGGCCCCACGGGAAGCGTTATTGCCTCATGATGGAGCAACAAAGCAGCCTCGGGAGATGCAGCTCCTCTCTGTCCTGAAGCCATGAAACTACAGCTGGTACAAACATCCTCTTGCTGCCAGCTGCATGAGACTGGCATAGAGGAGTTACAGCCACGCGGGTAGCCGGAGGTCACCATCATCTCTGGAAACCACCGAAATCTCTGGTGCGTTTTGCACCCTCTGCACAACTTCAAGTGGATGTTTCTGAGGACTCTTGCTGCAAAAATTTCCTGTTTTTCAGTATTGCTCAACCACTCCTCCACTCATAAGAGATGGAGCTGGGGTGCCTTCAGCAGCAGAGGGAGGAGCAGCATGTGCCAAGAGGGGTGCTGGGAGCTCAGCCTTCCCCTGAGAGGGAGAGCAAGCAGGCTGGCTAATGTCCTCTTCCATCAGCACCTACAGCTGCTGGGGACATCTGTGAGCCCCAGAAGCTCCTGGCACTCTCCACAACAGAGAGCAAGAGTCTGTGAGCAGATAAACACATATATGTATGTGCAGGGAACATTCTTCACAGAAGCTGCAAGCCATGGAGAAAACCCACTCAATTTTAGTGCATTTTGATTGTGACTGTTTGGATTCCGAGGGGCTGGGAAGTTGATGTGTGCAGGCAGCAGGTTGGATGCTGCTCTAATGCCTGCAGGTGCCAGCTCTCCTCTACCCATAGGGCACAAGCAGCTCTGGCCTTTCCTTACAGGACTGGTTGCCCAGCATGGACCTCTTGCCATCCCAGAGGCAGCTACAGGGTTTCTCCTCACCCCATCCCCACTGGGATGTCACATTTTCAAGCTCTCCCTGGAGGTCTCCAGTTTCCGCCCATTTGGCTCCTCTGGGTGATATCTGGGGCTTCCCCTGCTGCTCCTGACTCCATCCTTCCCTGGACGGTGGAATGCATGTTGAGGAAAAAAGCATCCAAGCATGGCTCAAGCAGAGCAGCCCCCTCCAGCATCATGCCCAGCCTGAGGCTACCACTCTCACTGTGAGTTGCAGCCTGTTTTTTGCCTAAGAAAGGTTTCAAGAGGGAA
The DNA here is from genome assembly GCA_032159205.1 of Eurystomus glaucurus suahelicus. Taxonomy (NCBI): domain Eukaryota; kingdom Metazoa; phylum Chordata; class Aves; order Coraciiformes; family Coraciidae; genus Eurystomus; species Eurystomus glaucurus. The sequence goes on from JAVFHW010072692.1 coordinate 2,351, forward strand.
AGTGTTGCCAAAGTTACAGAGGCAGAGAAGCCACGAAGCTCACAAGTGCACCCTGTGTCCTTGAGAGGAGCAGTAGTAAAGCGCCCATGTGGGGTGATGGACTTGAGCCTGGGTGGCTCATAGGGGCAGGTAACGAGGATAAAACTGTGTAACAGGTGATCTAGTTTGGCTTCAGTCTGGAAGTCAAGCCTATGGGAGTTTTATCTTATCTTTTTATTGCTTAGGATATTGCAGCTACGCAAGCTGTTATTCTTTAACTTGGGGGAAGCCAAAACTCACAGTGAGCACTTAAGGCAATGCAGCAAGTTTTGAACAACGTTGAGCTTCACATTGCTGCTAACAGCCTCGCAGGGCTGCAGAACTTCACTGCCGATTCTGTCCAAATCCCCTAATTATTTAGTTGAGAAAAATGAGGCGGTGGTGGGGGGAAGCTCAAAGCGATTGACTGAGGGCAAACAGCTCGGCTGGGCTGGTGAAAGCCCTGCCTAGGGCAGCGTCAGTGCTGGCCGTTTCCCTGTTGACATGGAGCTGGTCTTTGTTTTGTTCTTTGCACAGGAGGAATCATATAATACGTTGATAAAGCAAAGGATTTACTGTCAGTGCTGGGCAGCCAGGCTGCTGAGGCCAGATCTCATTGGAGCCAAATGTGGCCAAAACTGTCCCCTACAAAGCTGTAGAGAACCATGTATACACAGTCCCCTGTGTGCTGCAAGCCAGGCCACATGAATTTTCTATCTTCTGCCAGCACCTGAAGCTGGTCTTGATGTAGAACTCCTAGCAGAGAAGGTAGCATAGCTCTCCTTGCTGGCATTTGCCATGGCACAGAGCAGTTGGAGGTGAACACGGAGTTCAGCAGGGAGGCACAAACATCTTGGGAAAGGGAGCAGCTGTGTTAAGACCTGACACAAGTGTAAAGCCAACAGAAATGAATGGAAAACTTCCGCTTGCCTGGAATTGGGCACCCTGGACAAGACTGTGAGGACAGAAGCATTGCACCTGACCTTTGTCAGGGCTGGGGAGGGATCTTGGTGTTGGGTTCAGAACATACCTGGGGAGGGAGAAGCTAGTTTAGCTGAGCTTTGCTTCCCTTGAGAAGACAACAACTGCTAGGTCCTCTTAAAATAGCAACCAGGAACATCAGAAGCTGAGAAAGCTCCTGTAATACAGGCAGGCTTGGGCAGGAGACAGCAAATGCTTAACATAACAGAGGAGCATTCGATGTGCTTAACTCCAAAAGGGAAAACCAGCTGCATCCCTGCTGGAGTGAGCAGAGAGGAAACATTTTTCCCACTGACATGGAAAAAGCAGCTACTGCTAAGGAATTACCTATTGCTTCAGCTCTCTTCTCTCAGGAAAGGCCAACATCACATTCAGGTGGCATGAAAATTGCTGTGCAACCCGTCTTTTAACTTCTCCATAAACACACTGCTGGTAGCACTTCCCACTTGCACCTCCTGTTATTAACAGGAACTGCGGGAATCCCTGAAGCCTCCCCCAAGCAGTCAGCAAATGAGGAGCTGAATTAAGAGCCTGCCTTAACATCCCTGCACTTCGAGTCCTGTCCTGTGGTGAAAACTGTGCAAAGCGCCCAGTGAATCTCAAGCTGTCCCCACACCCCTCCTTCCCCTCTCCACCCGTTATGCTGTTTCTGAAGGACTTCCACAGGGTACCACATATGTGGGTCTTCAGCATTTATCTCAAAGAAACAGTTGTGGCTTTCACATAATGCACCCTAAACAGTGCTGGCACTTTAACAGCTGAACGGCACCTTAGCTCCACTTTTCCTTTACAAGGAAGTGATAAAATAGCTAATTTATACTGCCCCTTAATTACACAATGCAAAGTCACTGTGTTTTTTCCTGTTCTGTAGGATGGTGAAGCATGAAAGTTGACTATTGTCGGGTATGTGACGCTGTTCCCCTGCTTTTCCTGCTCACGCAGGAAAATGGAGACAGTCCTTACTAGAAGTGTTTACAGAGCAGGAACACCGAAACTCTAGGGCAAATTGCCCGGCCTGAAACATGAGCAGGACATGAGCAGCAGAGCATCTGTGGTCTCCTGAATAAAATAAATTTTTTCTTTTACTGATTGTAACTGACCAACAGTTCTTTACAAAATTACAACCAAGTGACATCACCTCTAGCAGCGTGCTGGGGGTGAGATCAGCCCAGCCCAGACGGGGAGGTACCCATCTCGACGGACCAGCACCACCACCTTCTGCTGCTGCCCAGGCCCCAGGAGTGATGGAAGCAGGTGGGAGCAGTGATGCCTGCAGCACTGTGATTGCAGCAAGACAAACAGCACTTGGATCACCACTCCTCTGCTCCTTCAAAGGTCATAAATTGTTACTGCAAAGGTGCAGAAAAAATTTGCCTTGCTGCTTATAGCAACCAATGCCAGGGAGGTGAAATGGAGCAGAGCCAAAGCAGAGTTAAGAGTGATTGAAGGATACAGAAGCTGTGAAGGAAAGAAAAAATAAAAGCAGCTTGTATATGGTTATTAAGTACTTACAACGTTCTCATGCAGCTTAGATAAGCAAACTAGAATTAAGCATTACAGTAGGCATCAGCCCTGGTGCTGCGCTCTGCCTACAAGCACATGAGGAGCAGCCTGGGAACACTTAGAAGCCAGACTGACTGGAAATAGGTGTAAATGGAGAGGAGGAAGAGATGAGAAGGGATGAAGGCTGCTTGCGATACAAGCACAAAGCTGCCTCCCTTAGTCTGAGGGGCAGAGCAATGAAACAGGCTGCCCAGGGAGGTGGCGGAATCACCATCCCTGGAGGTGTTTAAAAAATGAGTAGATGTAGCACTTGAGGCTATGGTCTAGTGGCTAGAGAGATGTTAGGATGAAGGTTGGACTTGATGATCCTGGTGGTCCTTTCCAACCACAATGATTCTATGAAAGTCTTTTAAAAGACTGCCTTTTGGCAGGGCTCACCTGTATGAGCAATTTAATCATTCAGGCAAGGGAGAGGGAGGCTCTCAGGCTCCTCGGGCAGCAAAGGAGTGAGAAAAGCATGGGGGGAGCAAGCACAGCTCAGGTGCCTTGTGCACAGCGAGCCGCTGTTCCTCTGCACACAGGAGGCGAGTCCCTCCTCCAGCGTCATCCAAAGGGGGTCCTAGAAGCAGCAGTGAAAGCCCAGTAAAAGTAATCTACTTGCTTGTCTTCTGGTACATTAACTTTTAATAGAGGTCAAGTTGTAACCTGTGCTCTCCCAATCCACTGTTAGAAATCAGCCCCTGTGCTGCTGCTGCTCCTCCCTCTCACACCTCTGGACAGACAAGGGACTTCTCTGTGATTTCTGAGAATCAAATTTTATTCTCCAGCTAAACAGCAGTGACAGATAAAGTTCTCTTTATTACAGACCTTACAGACCTACAAAAGGAGATCCATAAAATACTTCTCTTTTCTCTTATAAAATTATGATGGGAGCCCATAGATTTGTGGAGGAGTTGTACCTGTCCCAGCAACACGAGGACAGAGGGACAAGGAGACAGGTTTCACAGGCAAGGCAGAGGCATTCTCAGCTTTATACAAACCCACCCAGGGCAGGTATGTACCCACAACTTGCAGGGAGCAGCTGCCCTCTGCTCTGGGCTATCAGATGCTACGCAAAAAGAAAAACATTCCTCCTCTTAACTCAGCAGCAGCAGCTCCACACATCAGCTCTTTGCTGATAAACACAGGCTTCTAATTCCAGCCGCATTCCCCATTTTGAGAATAAGCAGCCCTGCTCCTCAGCGCCCTTTACATCTACTACTGCTCAAGAGAAGGGGGAGTGGGAGGGAAGGGTTACAACACTGTCCATCTCCTGAAAACCCCAGACTAGAAGAAACCCTAGGTTGTACCAGGCAGGCAGTTCACGTGCCCCTCAGCTCTCCCAGGCGAGGAATGCACAACATGGATGTGTCCAGAGGCAGAGGTGCAGCCACTTTTATACTTCAGGCTCCAATGAGTTTCTTGAGGAATGCCTCCAGCTGATCCTCATCCTTTATTCCCACAAACTTATCCACGACATCTCCGTTCTTCATAGCCAGCACGGTTGGCACTGCTGACACCTGGGGGCAAGAGAAACAGGGAGACAGGTGAGCAGAAGCTCCGGGAAGCCCAGCTGCACCCAGACCCCAAATGGAGCTCTACAGAAGTGGCTACAAGGGAGCTGAGCACACACTGCTCAAGAGTAACGTATCTGCTCACAAAACACAGGCCATAGGAGGCTCCATGTTCCTCCTCTCCCTGTGGCCTCATTTCTGCACTGGCTTACATTACACTGCTTAAGCAAAGGCTGAGCAGATTTTCAAGTTTAAATAAGACCCACAATTTTAAAGATAAAACCAAAGCTAATATAAAAAGAACAAGGCAAACTTTTTCCCTCCTTTCCAGTACAAATTCCTCTTCTCCTTCCCTTTTGTCCTATCATAAGCAAACAAACCGTGTCTTTTACCAGGACACTTCTACAGATACAACGACCTTTGGACATTTTATAGCCAGGGTGGTATCAGACTGAACGGGTATTTTCCAGACTGGAGGACTGGAGCTGGAGGAGGGTCCTCCACCCACCACTGCACAGGCAGATCTTCTGCTCCATCCTATCACAGTAATGACAACCCCCTCCCACACATCTTTCCTTTTCTGCTCCTGTTTTCAGTAGTTTAGCTGATCACACCCCAGTGGCTGTCCACTGCAAATCCCTGATGATTAGCTAAGAAGTGAAAAAGTCCCTCTGACCAGAGCCAGCAGGCAGCTGTGCTGCTCTGGGCATGGCTTTTTTAACCTAGAACAAAGTTTTCTGGGAATCATCCAAGAGAAATGATAATGCTCCCCAGAGACTTGCCGGCTGGCTGGCAACAGAGGAGACTCCAGGGACAGGATCAAGTGAAGGAGCAAGAAGAGCTCAGAGAGCTGCAGCAGCAGAGAGAGCTGGTTGTGGTTTTGACGCCACAGCTCTGCAAAGCCTCTCTCCCCTACCCTCCTGAAAAACGTCCTGTCCTTATCCTGCCTGCTGCCTCCCCCCCAGCCTGCGGGGCCTTCCCGAACGCACTGCCAGCCCCGCTGCCAGCCGGGATCTGCAAAGCCTTTCTCGGGAAACCCGCCAGAGAACTGGCTTTTCTCCCATCGGGAGCCTGAGATGAAAGAGACATTTTGTGCTTCCCTTCCCCCCGGTCCCAGCCGGCCACTCCGGCGTGGCTCCCCGCAATCTGTCCTCCAGGGCTGGGAGCGCCGGGGCTGCAGCTCCTCCTAGTGACCGGCGGGAGCGGATCCGGAGAGCTCGGGCCCCAGCACTCCGGTGAGAGCGGTGCCGCCAACGCACCCTCCTGATTTCAGGGGGGAGAAAGGATGGTACCAGCCCTGCACTCCACTGCTCTCTCCCTCACTGGGATGGGCAAAGCTCCCCCGAGCTTTCCTCTGGTTTGCAAAGTGGGTTAATAAGGAGCAGAGTTGCCCCAGCTCCATCCAAGGAGCCAGCCTGCCCAACCAGCCGCAGGAAGCATCTGGCCGTTACGGCCCAGGTGAGGAACAGGCAACTCTTGGAAGCGCTACAGAAGCGCCGCTGACACCGAGTTACAGAGCTCTGCGTGCTGACCAGCACACCCAGGAGCTCCACACAACCTCAACCTCTCCAGCTCTTCCCCTTTCTGTGCTGGTGAGCAAGCCCCAAGAAGGGGTGGCAGGTCTGTGTCTGGCACTGCAGAGCTGGGTGAGAACCAGAGGCACTGAGCAACTTGCCTCTGCCCAGAAAACACTTTTGACAGCTTCCTTCCTGCTAGCTAGAGCAAGTTAACCGAGCACATACTTTGTCTTGCTGCTTGAGAAGCAAATGTCATGGGAATTTCTAGAATGCAAAGTTGAGGCCTTTTTTTTCCATTTTTTTTTCCCTTCTTTTTTTTGAGTCTCATCTGCACTGAACCTAAATAAACCCTCCTCCCCCCTCAAGAGCATTTCTAGAGAAAAAGTCAGGCTGCTTCTGATCAGCACTGACCACACAGATAATCGCAGCCATCCAGGCTATTCCTAGCAGCACTCATACCGAAGGAATTCTCTCCCATCTGAAACTGGGGCTTTTGTACAAGCTCAGATGCCACGCAACAGAGCGGAGGGAAGGACTTCAGCCAGGCTTCAGAATGAGGCGTAACACGGGATCAAGCTCCGCTGATAAACAACCGTCCCTGTATCCAGCAGCTCCCCTGAGCTGCTCACCCGCCGTGGCCACAGAAGGCGCTGCCCTTCCCTTTCCCAGTGGCCACACGTGCGGGCAATGGGCCAAGGCAAGAGATAAATCTAAAGAATGTTAAGAGACAGCAGATTAAACAAAAGTATTCCTTCTCCTTTTCTGCTCTCGGGGCAAGAGGTCAGGAGCAGGCTGGAGCAGCGGAGAAAGGCCACAACCAGAGATGAAAGGTGCTAGATAAAAGGAAGAATCCCCAGCTTTTGTGCTGGGCATAACCAGACAACAAAGGGTGCCAGGGACATTTCTAGTCACAGGAAACATGTCCTCATTTTGTGCTAAGCCAGGATGGCTGGGAGCCAAGGGCAGAAAGCAGTCTGTGTGAAGGAATGCACTGGCATTCCTTGTCTCTTCCAGGGGTCTCTCCCCCACACCCTCCTTCCCCCTGCACCAAAAAGGCTGCTGAAGAGGACATTGTGCAGCTGGGCGGCAAGCTGGTGGCTGCGTGCGTGGGCAAGGGAATAAACACGGATGGAAGGAAACTTCCTGGCAGCTAGTGGAGAAGTTGTGGGGGTGGTATAGAAGCTGAAAACCCCTGAAACAAAAACCTTTCTCATCCTGTAGACTTTGGATCACCAGTGGAATCGCTTTACCACCTTTGGCTTTCCTGATCTCTCCCAAACACTAGCTTTGGTCCCTCTTCAATCTCAACTCAGTGTCTTCCCATCAGCCTTTACATTTGCATTTCCTTACGTGGCAACTTCCCAGAAAATTAAGCAAAACCAAGCATGTTCTCAGCACATGAATGAAACTTCTGCCTTGAAGAGGACACCCCAAACTATGAAGATCAAAGCAAAGATTTCTCCTTTACCCGTTTGCAGCTATCCTACACACAGACACTGCCTAGGGATGGGGTTTTAGCCACAGGAATAATGGTCAAGGCCAGAATTACATGCACCACTCAGACCAGAGGATGCAGCGACAGCCCCCAGGCCCTCTTGCAAAACAAAAACTTCATCATGTTTGTATATAAGGCTCCAGCATGAATTGCTGGAAGCTGGCCCTGGCCTGCAGCCTCAATCCTGCCTGCACCAATGCCACCAGGGCTGCAAGACAGGCAGACCCTGCAGAGAAACCCCTGTGCACAGCAGGCTGCACAGCTGCTCACTCACCATCCGCTGGGAGAGCGCATGCAGCGCATCACCAAACCTGCACAACTCGGGAACTTTTGGCCTCTTTTTAAAGACCTTTCTTCACATGCACATGCTGTTCGCCATTTTCCAGCCACCTGAGGTAACCCTCTTGCAACCCCAGCTAATTCAATCTATTGGAGGGCTTGAACAATACAAGAGTTAAACTAATAATCTCTATTCTCTTCTCCTTTGCTCCTTTGGGTGGTTGCTACCAGAGCCTTGCCTGCCTCTGTTAGGATTTATGCACTTTGACCACCACTAAAACAACCTCACCCTCTTCAACTTCTCACCAGCACCCTTGAACTACATACACAGCCTCTGGCCTTGCAACACACAGCCCTACTCAGGAGCCAGCAGCCACCTTCTTTGGCCTGGGGTGTATCTGCCAGCACACCACCACCAAGGAGGGCAACAGAGGCTCTCATTCTCAGCTCAGGGAAGCTGCAAGTCACATTTGTGGGCGCCAGCTGGATGGACACACCACCAGAACACAGGCAGAGAGGTTGCCTTGGGAAAGAGTGGGAGGGAACAAGCTGTTTCCACTTCCCTCTCCTTCCAGCTCAGCAGGATGTAGGAACCACACAGAGCATCTCCTACAGGCTCAACAAAATGACAGCTTGCTCAGGAGGTGGTTCACACTTTGCTGGGCAACTTGAGGTGCTTCCTGTGCTGGCCTCCACCCTGGGAGCAGGATTTCATCTGCAGAGGGGGAGCAGCTCCATCCATGGGACATGCAAGTGAAAATTAAGCACTTTCTTCCCTGTATAACTCAGCAGCAGGATGCCCCGACTCTGTAGAGTTGTTGTTTTTAACAAGAGACAATGGAAGTGACCACAGTTGTCAGGGGTTTTTGTGTTTCTTAAACTACCTAATCATGGAGACAGGGGAAAAAAAAAAAAAACCTCAAAAAACCAAACCAAAGCAAAAAAAAGATAATGTAAACCAAAGCCATGGCCTTCTCTAGTCACTCTGATCCTTTCTGGGAGCAAGAAAGTTCAAGGAACACAGTTCAAGGAACACACCCAACAGGTGTGTAAAACACTAGTGTAAGCACTAAGGTCCACGCTTGTTAAGAGCAGGACACATACTGCTGGTGCTTACGAGTGTTCTCTAACCCGGCTTCTACCCATCCAAACAAAACCCACAGTCTCTCCTGCTACAGCTTAAGGATAGGACATTATCATCTAGCAAGAAATCTTGGAACAAGGAAAAGAGAGGATGGGCTGGCTGCACAAAGAACCACATTCAGGAGCAGAGCAGACTGGGGCTTATTACTTCACATTCCAGCCCTGCACCTCAGCAGCCCATGCACGCAGTAGAACGCTGTGTATGCTGCGGGCTCCTTGAGGCCAGGCAAGCATTTACCTCGACAGATCAAGCATTTATGTTGACAGGTGCCTGCAAGGCTTAGAGAACACCCTTCTGCAAAATTAGAGGTGGGGATGCTGAGCACAAGCAGCAAAGCTGGAGAAGAGTGAAATTCACCTATTAACGAGTGACCTGAGGGATCAGGGACCTGTAGACACTGGGCTTCCACTCCCCACCAACGCCACTGCTGTGCAGGCACACCTCTCCCCAGGGAGGAACCTTCTTTGCATGGCCAGGGAAAGAAAGTCTGCGCTTTTCTGGTTCCTACCTCGTACTCAATAGCAAGGTCTGTGTGATCATCAATGTCCACTTTGGCCATTAGCACCTTCCCCTCCTGCTTGGCCACCATCTTCTCTAACCTGGGGCCTAGGATCTTGCAGGGGCCACACCACCTGATGAAAAAAGAGGAGAGCTGATATTAGAGGAGGTAAATGAAGCAGCGGCCATGGAAGACTTGCTGGTAGGCCAGTACCATTACCACCATCACCATTCCATTTGAGAGCCAGCCTGGAAACACCATTCCAAAACCATGGCTTAGAAAAATGTTTCTCTCACAAAGAAGCTGTCAAAGGGTTTTTTCTCTGTACATGAGGAGGCGAGGGGGGGTGCCCAAGTGGAAGAAGAGGTCACCGTTCAGCATTTGATGTCACTTCAATCACTGTCTGCTCTGCCAGCCTTGGTGGTCCTCCTGCCCTCTTCTTGGCCATTCATCTCTGCTCTGCTTTGTGTCCTTGCTGCTGCGTATGTGCAGAGCTGTGACCCTGCTGACCACAAAGCTGCCCTAGAGAGAGTGTCACTGCCAGCTGCGGAGGTTGTAGCCCACACTCAAATCGGTTTATGCCAATCATCAGATCATAGACTTCCCCTCCACACTCATTGCAGGGTTTACAGAAATTCCTCTTTAGCTGCAAAACTTGCAGAGGCATTGCATCTGTTCAAGGAGAGACCACCTACTCCAAACCCAGATGCAGCAACAGCAGATTTTGTGGGGCCCTGTACGCAGAAACGCCCCCTGCATCCCCTAACTGCACCAGTCAAGATGGTATGAACGGACTCAGCTCAAGGAAAACAAGAGTTAAAGCTCTAAGTGCCCTTTTCTTTTAGAATTGAAGCTCAAGTAAACGTTGTTCCTCCTCAGCCTCCCTCTGTACCAGGTTTCAGGCTTTCAATTATTTGTCCTCTCTCCTCCCTTGACAACCCCAATTAACATTGGTCTATTTAGAGCAGAAGTTTTTGGATTGTTTCATGCTCTGTTTGCCCAAGATCAGCCCCAAAAGGCTCACATGATAACACTGTGGAACTATGAAAATACATGAGAAAAAGATAATCAGTATCATTCATCCAGCAGCTAACATCTAGGAATATTTTTACTGGCAAAAGAGTGACAACATTTTTATCGATGACAAATACTGCTGTTGGTATGATGTGGCTGTTATTAATACATAAAGGTATTTGCTGTCAAGAGCCCTGCCTCAAGAGCAAGCAGCGTAAGAAAACTGAAAAGACACAACAAGACAGTGCAGGAGTATACCACTGCAGAAGCGATGCTCTTCTGCAGCTGTTAACATAATTTAGTTTTTCTAAGAGGGCATTTTAATCCACAAAGCTAAAAAGGCAAGATAGCAGAGCTTCCTCTTGAGGTGTCTTCTGGAGGATGATGCAATGCCAGGGCAACACCCAAGCACTTGGGAGGTGCAGCTACGCTGCCCTGAGGAACACTTTCCTCGCACTTCTGTTTTGCACTCCTGCAGGGTGTAGCTACGCCCACAGCGCTGCAATCTAACACGTGAAACCTCTATGGATTGTGCTGTAGGGGCAGAAGCACCTTTAACACCAGACACCTGGCAGGACAGTTGACAGCCTCACAGCTTGGGAAGCCCTTAGGGACGCTCAGTTCCCCACCACCCCACCCCATGCCTGCCTTCATCCCCCCACCCAACCTGCAAGTGTGATGGTAGAGACATGTGCAAGAGCCATGGTGGGGGGGAACTTACTGTGCGTGGAAGTCCACCACAACGGGTTTGGGGTTGTTCACTACCCGGTCCTGGAAGTCACTACCATCCTGGACGTTGAATGTGCTCCTGCAGCCTGCTGAAGTGCCAAAGGCCCTACTGTGTGGTGCCAGGGGAGCACATGGTGCCAGAGGGCCCTGGGGGGGCAGCGTCCTGGGAGTGAGCGACAGCAGCCGCTGGAGCACGAGCCTCTGGGCCATCTGTGGAAAAATTAAGAGGTATGTGGGGCAGATGCACCCCAGAGACAGTCCCACTGCAGCAGTGCCCGACTCTGAGTGCCCTCAGCAGGTCAGCCTCCAGGCCAGGAGATGCTTCAGATAGAAACATACAGGACACCGCAGAGGTGCACTCACTGCCCCTACTCCCAGCCCTTGCCACCCCACTGCTGCAGCTTTGGCCCCACAGCCATGTCACCTGCCATGGACACCTCAGCTCCAGACCCCAGCTTCCTTCTCTTTTCTATGGAGCAGGGCCTCCCGCCCCAGGCACATGGTCCTCGTTTCCCTCAGGCCTACAGAGGGGAGCCCTATTCCCCTGGCTGTTCCTTCGCAACCCACAGGGCAGGCCCCTCAGCCACGGGACCCCCACTCCCCTGATACCACAGGGCTCCCAAGGGACCTCTCGGCAGCTCCCACTTGTGGGACAGGGCTCCCCAGACACGGGGTTTCCTCCCTCAGCCGCCGGACCCGCTGGGGATGGGCCCTCCCAAA